>JANTPZ010094762.1:0-17195 GCA_025593235.1 Vachellia pachyceras | reverse complement strand
GGTTTGCCATCGAAACGTGGATCTAATAATGCTTATGAACTTAAAAGGAGGTTAAAAGATACAGTACAGCTTTGCACAACGGGATTAGAATAGACTTCATACCATCGCTTGATTTTCGCTTTCCACATTGTATGCAAATGTTATCCATTTAAGAGTTTGCTGCATTTTAATTTCTCCGTTGTTAATCATCGTGTCTAATTTTTAGGAGTTAGGCTCACCATTTTTATTATTTTAGTTGTCGGGTAATAATTTATTGCTTATTTAAAAGCTTCACTCAATCAAACGTGTTAATTCATTCTCCCATCTATCCGAGGGTTGAAACAAAAAAGACGGTTTGTCAAGGGTTACGTACTATCCTGACAGGTTTATTTGGATCTCATTTTTAAAATAGTTTTTATAAATTTAGAGGTAAAACATAGATTTTGGAAAATAACTTTTACAGGTTTTGAGGTAAAACCTATATTTTGAAAAGTGATTTATGTTTGGGAAGTTATTGTGCCTGTTTGGGAAGCCATTTTCCCAAACGGTGCACGTAAGTCGAGATAAAATCATCTTGAAATCTGTAAAAACCATCTCGAAATTCATAAAAACCATCTTGAAATCCGTAAAACCATCTCGAAATTCCCAAAATGTCTCAAAATCTACAAAATCCATTTTCCCAACGGAGTTCCCAAACAAGCACATTAGCTTTTACGAATTCCGAGGAAAAAAGTAAGTAGGAAAGAGGAAAGAGGAGAAAGAAAAAGTAGTAAAGAGGAAAGAGAAAGTAGAAAAAAGTAGGAAATATGAGAGAGAAAGAAGGGGAAAACATAGGAAAAAGGAAGAATAAAGAGGAAAAAGTATAAAAAAAACTTAGGTTTCAAACTGAGGTTTTATAACTTAAATAGCTTTCGGAAAAATTTTTGTACATGGAAAAACCTAGATTTTTGGTCAAAGCCTATGTTTTGGAATCAAATCTATATTTTAGGAAGTGATGGCAAACAAGCTCTTAAAAGCCTTTATATATAGACAGGTTTGTTTGCATATTTTAAAAATAAAATTTTATTTATATTATATATAATTATGTTACATATAATATTTATTTATTCACTCTTATATTATAATTTGAAGATATGATTATAATTATATCTTACATATATAAATGTCTATCATACTTTTTTATTATTTTATTTTGGATTGATTTATGTAATTGTGGAACATTTTGCTTTTAAATTCTTCATGTTTATAAGTTAGTTGGTAAATCATTGATAAAATTTGTTCTTATAATATTAAGCCATTATAATTTATTAAGATAATATTGTCTCATAGGCCGCGTAGTCTTATTAATTAAATATTATGAATTAGCCAGTAAGAAGTTCAAATCTCATCGTTGTGAGATACCTTATTAATATGTGATTTATAAATTCCTCTTTAGGGATTCTTAGAATCTGAAGGCATAACCTAGTGAGCCCTAACTAGAAATCTAAACTCAATTCACATAAATTTGTTACCAAAAATAAAATTACGTAGTGTGTCTGAATAAGCTTGTTTCTCTCTGTTTTTCCACGTTTTTATATAAAATGAGACAAAACTCCTCTAACATATTTATATCGGTTTAGCATAAAAGCAATTTCCCAACGGATTCTCAAATGGTCGCGTACGAGTTAAGTTAAAAAAAGGTTTTATTTTTAAACAAAGTTAACAAGGTAAGTATACCTTCTTAGTTATAGTAAAAAAGTGAGATGATTTATGAAATTGAGCGGAGGAAGTATGAATGGTGATAGGTTGCTGGGCCACATTAATATGATCCAAGGAAGTTAGGGATATATATATATATTCATATGTTGTTATTTGAGGCTGGAGCTAGCGAGGCGGTCTCTTTATTTGTCATGCCTTTCTTTTGCCTCTCCATGATCCAAATTTAATTCCTTCTTACTTTCCTCTCACTTCTTTGTTTTCTTACCCTACGAACTTGTATGCCCACAATGTTGATTTTAAAATCAATTTTTTTTTGTTCGGCCATTGGATGACTTGCTTAATTTGGGCCTAGTTGCTTTGAAAGCCCCAATCATTGCCAATTGGGCTTTGTTGGGCTATTGTTTTACACTTTTTTTTTATAAACCATCCAGTATCTTGGAGTATCCTGGGTTTATTGCCCGCCCCAGACTAATTCGAACCCCCTGCTAGGAGACCTTACGGTGGTAGCGATGTATCGATGGGACAACCTCTTTGAGGTTGCGTTAATTATCACGGCTGTCACTCCCCAGGGTTCGAACCCTCATTCTGAGGAATGCTGGTAGTAGCCATTGTCAGCTCTACCAAGTGCCCATTGGTTATTGTTTTACACTTTAATTCCTTGAAATATGACCCTATAAGTAACGAGCATGCGTCCAATGAAAAGAGTTTGTTTCTTACCATCTAATGGCCCGTTTGATATGGTGGAAATAAGAGGATGGAATTGAAATTAAAATTTAATTTCATGATATAGCCGTATTTGGTGTGATGGAATTGCAATTCCATACAGAATTCAATTTCACAAAAACACCAAATTTCAATTTCATAACTATGCCCATGGAATTCATTTAGGTTTCATGGAGCCCAAATTCTTTATTTTCAATTTAGTTTATAATTTGATTAAGGGTAAAATGGTATTTTTTGTTACATTTCCAAAAATGTCAACATTCAACATTTATAAAAAAACATGGATTTCATCTTCATTTCAATGGCACACCAACGTAATTTTAAAGTTAATACCACCTCTATCTCCATCTTCATTTATATCAAAATCAATTCCATTGTACTAAATGAGCATAAATAATCGATGTTCAGATTTTCATTGAGAATTATGTTTTCATTTAGTAATCGACAGTATTTAAAAAGTGATTACTTCTATTAGAAGGATATTGTAATTTAGAGAGAGAGAGAGAAAAAGATCATATAGCCATGCTTATTCAATGAGTTTTTGATTGGTGTTTTTATTTGATCTTGTAATCTTCTAACAGTGAAAAACCATTTACCCTCAACAATTGAGGACTACGTGAATTATGCATCATGACTGTTCCCGTGTATACCAATTAATATTTAATATTTATAAATCGGTCCATCATTGTTGATATAAAATGTAAATTTTAAAATAAGTTATAATATTTAAAATTACTTAAAAATCTAACTATAGTTATATTATATTAAAAGTCTCGAATAAATTCTATATAGTTAATCTTTTTATTCACATGAAAACAAGCGAATCCAAATAAGCACTGATAGGTTTAAATTTTAATTTTGGTTCCAATTAAATCTATGTTAAATAATTAAAGGAAAAACAGTTCAGGCATGTGAATAAAAAGGCTTAGAACCATCGTTGCCAAGAAAAAGAAGTGCGCCAAACAATTAAAACGACATCGTTGCTTAGGATTTCTTTGGGAGAAAGTTACATGTTTCTTTTTCTTGAACTGCGAATGCGATCTAGGGAGAAAGGGGCAGGGCTGCGTGTCTATGTGAACTTGGTACTCTTTCAAATTCGACCTCGCCTTCTTCCATTCGCATCCCAAATCTTAGCAAAACCTTTGAAGAATCCAAGTCCTAAAACATGAGTCGAGGAAGTGGAGGTGGATACGACCGTCACATAACTATTTTCTCGCCTGAAGGTCGTCTCTTTCAAGTGGGTAAGTAAAAAGTATATCCATGTTATATTCCCACCTTATTTTGATTTCTGCTGAGCGTAAAGTGATCATTATTTTTGAATAATAAAAGTGGCCATTATTTGATAAGCTTGTATTCATGATCTCGTTGAAAATTGTGTTTGTAATTGTAAAATTAAAGGCATTACGACTTGAAATCTCTTTCCATTAGCTCAAAAATATGATTTGTTGAGTGGAGATTTCTGGTTTAAGTTCAAGGGGTGTTCAATTGTTAATTAATGGGCTTCCAAATGCAACTGTAGAGTATGCTTTCAAGGCTGTTAAGTCTGCTGGCATCACGTCAATTGGCGTCCGGGGGAAGGATTCAGTCTGTGTTGTTACCCAGAAAAAGGTTCCGGTGAGTTCATTTAGTTTGTCGCGCGTGTATTCTTTTTAGTAGTTGCGCGAGTTGCTTAAATTTAATATCTTACTGCAGGACAAGCTCTTGGATCAGACTAGTGTTACGCATCTCTTTCCCATCACCGAGTACCTTGGTTTATTAGCGACTGGGCTGACAGGTTGGGACTTTTTCAAAGTCTATACTCTCAATAATGCTTGTTTTTTTGCATACACTCTAATGAATTATGGGTAGATGTTCTTCTAGACGCATTTTCTCTGCAAAATTTCTTTGGAGTATACTTGGATGTCTGGTTGTGGCAGAGACATTAATGAGAGTGTCTGTTGTAAAAGTAAACTTGTAGTGAGATAACTTTAACATCAGTAAATATATAGGTTGAATACATACTGTAATTAACTCTGCAAGTTCACCTTTGTTTTATAATGTCTTTCCAGCTGATGCAAGGACATTGGTTCAGCAAGCAAGGAATGAAGCAGCTGAGTTTCGCTTTAATTATGGATATGAGATGCCCGTGGATGTATTGGCCAAGTGGTATGTTATTTATTTGTGAACAAGATATTCAGCGAGTTTTGCCTGGGACTTGTTGCTTTTTTTCATTTCTGCATCTGCAACTAATGCTAGTACATACATGTGTGTTGAAAAATGTTAGCCAAACCTTTATTTTAGTAAGTGTTGGCTACATCATTATGATGCAGTATTCACACATTAATGTGTTGTTCGATTCATTCAATGAAACATTATGTAGACATATATCCTCCACAGTCCAATTCGATTCATTCAATGAAACATTATGTAGACATATATCCTCCACAGTCCAAATGTGTAGTGTCCTAAAATCCACAGTTTGGCCCACATGCTTCTACAATCGAGGAACTCCTTGAAGACGCTATCTCTCTTATGCAATTTCCTTGGTATATAAAATGTCATTTACACTTGTCCAATGAAGTACTTGGCATCTTATATGCTACAACACTGCAGAGTAAAAAATTATTTCTCCCTCTCCAAACTGATAATGAGACAATTCCTACTTAGTGGCTGTGTGCCAATTAAAATGAAAAAATTAAAACTTTTTTCTACGGTATGTGATTGTCTGTTGCTCTGTTTTTCTTGTGATGAGATTAATGGGTCATTCAAATTTTCATCCAGTCACTAGGAATGTAATATTAGTGATGTCCATGTCATATGAAATCAAAGGTTGCCATATTATTCTTTATTCAACTGTAGTAGAATTCATGAATTTCAGCTCTCTGGACTATTTTGGTTTGCTTAAAGCTTTTTTTTGGAAAAGAATGTCAGAAGAGTCTGTAGTAGAATTCATGAATTTCAGCTCTCTGGACTATTTTGGTTTGCTTAAAGCTTTTTTTGGAAAAGAATGTCAGAAGAGTCTGTAGTAGTGTATTGTTTAATAAGGATGGAATTTTGGTTGCAAGAGTAAGTTATTTGGACTCCGGAAATGAATTTATCTTGTTATGTGCGTGTGTGGGTAATATTTTGATCAGGGTTCATTTGTTTTTGGATGCTATCCTATCTGCCGGTGTAGCTATTCTTTTTCCTTCTCTAATGGAACTTTCATCTTTAATCCGAAAAGATCAAGTAGAATACATTTCATCAACCTTGGAGCAGGGTGTGAGGCTGTTGGTTGAACCCAGGCCATGTCTATGATAATTCTTTTTCATGATTTGTTCTTTGGTTTAGAAAATTCAAGAACCTTTTGGAAAAGAGAAGTCTGTTAATTCAATATACCTGTCTGGTGCTCTGGTTGATTTCTCTAATGCATTGGAGAACATTGTTAGTCCAAAGGCAGTTCTTACACTTCTATTTATACTTTGCTTTAGACCTTGTATTTAAGGATAGTTAGATTGGAATCACAATTTATGTATTTAATGATGTACGGTTTTAAGGACAAGTCATTCTAACAGATCTGGAACAAAGTCTTACAGAATGAACAGTGACTACATAGTTCAAACTCACTTCCTTTGATAGATCACAGATTTCTTAATCTGTCTAATGAATCTTATCATAATATTACCCAAGGGCTACTCCTTTTGAGGTGCAGTACACATTTATTGTATCACCTCCTGTTTCTAATCTTTGTTGAAACCTTTTATTGCACAGGATTGCTGACAAGTCACAAGTCTATACTCAGCATGCTTACATGAGACCACTTGGTGTAGGTTTGTATTATTTCTTTCTGGCAGAAGTTTTCTTTTCTTTTTGGTTAAATATTAAATTATAGAACTATTCATGGTCATTTTTTTATAACTTCATTTTCCATTATTGATTTTGTTTCTGCTTCCCGTGTTTTCCAATCTGTTGCCTCTGGAAGTTGCTATGGTCTTGGGAATTGATGAGGAATGTGGACCTCGACTTTATAAGTGCGACCCAGCTGGCCATTACTTTGGTCACAAGGTACATTTCAGATCACATATTGATGTTATTTGAATCATAAATTTATTGCCTTACCAAATTTGTTAAAAAATTCCAATGCATGGAAACCGCATTTATTTTTAAGCACAAGTTGGATCACTTAATTCTATTAGTTTTGAGCTTTTTAGTCTCTAGTTGATGAATGGTCCCATTCTTTGTGATGTTGTTCATTAACGGATGAATTGGGTTAGATTGTTCATCGATGTATTTGCTTGTGCAATGCATGCAATGAGGTTGTTTTTTCATTTTGAATGCATGATGTCTTCAGGCTACGAGTGCCGGATTGAAAGATCAAGAGGCAATTAATTTCTTAGAGAAGAAGATGAAGAATGACCCTTCATTTACTTTTGAAGAGACAGTGCAGGTATGTATTCCTTTTCTCAGGACTTAGGTCGAGTCATGGAATGATCCTTCCTTATTCTGATGGAACCATTTCTTACCGTAGCTATCTCATACTGCAAACTTCGAGTTGTGCATGAGGTTTTAAATCTACTGTTTGGTAATTTTAAGATAATATCATCCTAATGAAGGGTTATTTTGAAGAAGAAAAAAGGAAAAGTAACTTTGATATCCCACTTGAGCCCTGCCGTGTTGGTAGCATGAATCATTCAGATTTAGAAAAGGTGAACTTATAATTTCTACTTTGGTTTCTGTGTTACTTCTTACAGACTGCTATATCTGCACTGCAATCAGTTCTGCAGGAGGATTTCAAGGCCACTGAGATTGAGGTACCAATTATCATTTCTCTCAAGTCTTTAACATAATCATTTCCAGGAAATACGGATTTCCCTCTTTTCATTGGCGTCATGTGAGTAAATTACATCATGCATTCTGCATGTAGGTTGGGGTGGTCCAGAAGGAGAATCCGAAGTTCAGAGTTCTATCCACCGAGGAGATTGATGAACACCTGACTGCCATCAGTGAGCGTGATTGAGTTCTAAGCTATTGTATTGCGAGGTCTTGGGAAAAAATTATTGAATTGGATATGATGAGCATAATTGTTCAGTTTTCATCAGTTCAGCTTAAATTATCGAACATGCCAATTCTGAATTCTCATCCATGATTTTCTCTCTAATGTCTGAACCGATATTTTCCAATTCTCTTTGACAACTTTCATAAACATTCTTCTGCCTCAACCAGTATCATAGTCTTACTAGTCTCAGGAGTGAGCTATATTACGGCTTTTCAGAGTTTTAATTATTATACATATAGTTTTTTTAGGTTCTCACATATTTCATAAGAAAAAAATTCAAATCTGACGATAAGCATATACTCGAGCACTATCAAGTTAATTATAATTAATATTAAATTAAATAATATCTCTGATAATTTATATTTTTAAAAATAAAGTTTAAAATAGGACTTATTAATCTTCATAATTTACTTTAAAAATATTTACAATAAAACAGAGGCTATGAATCCCCATGATTTCATGTACGGAGTCAAGGTTGGAAAGTAAAACTAGATGATAATGATGATATGGGTATGATTACCAACCTTTCGGGTGAAATGCCAACCCTCAAGCTGTGACGGGTCAACCCTCAACCCATGAGTTGGTGTTATTATCCCCTCCAACTAAAGAGTGCTAGGGCTTCATTAAAAAAAAGGGGTGCTAGGGCTTAAGTAGTTCTCGCTGATTTTTCTCAAGAATTGCTATGATCTAAGGTCTACATTTTTAATATAAAAAGTTATTTAACTTTTTTAAAATTATTAAAAATGTTAAATAAATAATTTAATTATGACACTTATTGTAAAATTCTTCTATGTATCCTTATATCATATATTTACATATTAGTTTATAAATTGATTTGTAAAAAAAATAAATGTTACCCCTTTTTTAATATAAGATTTAGTTTATTTATTTGGAATTTGAAAAAGCTAAATGATTACTAATTATAGTACACATTTTGAAATATTTGTATGCTATCGTTATATTATACATCGGTTTATAAGTAAATAAATTAATGCAGAAAAAAGATAGATAGATTTGTTAATTTGCTTCCATAATATCTTAAAAAAATTTAACTGACCCTTATATTAAAGGGCGAAGGTTATATAAGTTAAATATTTTCCAAAATCTCCTGGAAAAATCAATTAAACAGTAAACACCAGCTACTACTGGCACATTGACTTGGCTCAAAATACAAAAGCAAAGCGGATGTCCCCGAAGGCTACCTGCTCATGGCACCCAACACCTAATAATGAGTTCACAGTGAAGTCTGCGTATCAACTGATCACAATGGATGACTGGAATGAGGAGAACCCAATCTGGGATGATCTAACTTGGTGCCGTTGGAGGTGGCCCGGAGCCCAGCGAGTCCGAACCTTCCTTTCCTTTGGCTGGTTTTGCGAAACAGATAACTTGCGAGAGATGCAAATCTGGCCTTGAGGACCTAGACCATGTCCTCCTTAATGTCCTTACGCCTCTTCCTGTTGGAACCTTATCATTAGGCGAAGCAGACAAGGCGAGTTTTTTATGAACTAGCCTTCACACAATGGATTACTGCTCACCTTCATTATTCCAGTTGCCGGACTCAACATGCATGGTGCACGACTTTTGGCCTTCTGTGCTGGAAACTATGGAAAGCCCGCAGTCGTTACCTCTTTTGTAACGGACTAGTCCCTGCTCATCGCCTTGTAAATGAAGTCCTAGCTTTAAGTGTCTATACCACCAAAGCTCTGGAACTTCATTCGAGCGCTAGACTAAGGTTGTTATAAAAAACATTTCAGTTTATCTTTCCCCCTTCTTGTTTGGTTCGGCCAACGTTGTATAGAACTTTGCATCAATAAATTCTACTTTTAACTCAAAAAAAAAAACAAATAAAGAAATACAGTAAGCGGCTGCTTGAAAGTCGCCACCATCACGTACGTTCGTATTGCGTCCTCATCTTCAATCACCTCCCACGCGCCACGTTACCGTTAAACTAAATGTTTCTGCTTTTGATTTGATGCTGCCACAGCCTGTACGATCAACAAACTCTGTATCTTTCCACTCGAGAAGACGAACGCTGTTCCCATTTCAACATTTTTAATGCATTGAAGCAAAACTGCAAACCTCAACCCTTATGATTATATATGTACTGAAGTAAAATCGAATATTTCATTGGCTAAAATTAGATGCTTTCGTGGAAACTTTTAATGATTTTGAGACCAACCTATTTTTGGCCAAAAATCTTTATTTTCCCAGATTCTCTTTCTCCCACTTTCTATCTTTAGGGGGTTTGAGACTCTGCATCTCTAAATGTTCTTCAGTTTTTTTTTTTGGGAAAAAATTCAGTTTTCCCTGTGATGATTCTGTCTCCTCCCTTTTAATGTCTTGTTTTGTATTTTTTTATAGTCTGATTTTTTAAACATCTTTTTCAATTGGTGTGGTGATACGAGCTATCTTCTCTCGCGAGATCTCCATGTTGTTTCTGCCGAACGCCTCTAAGAACGGGAAATGTCAGCCTCAATTTCTCTCAATAACTCTGCATTCTGTATAATTATGATTGATGATAAAGCAATTCCTTTAATTTCGTCTATTTAGGATTTGAAGTTGGAAAATGACGAAACCATATGATTTTTCTTCTCCCAAATGCTTTTTGATCATATCATGATATCCCATGTTTCAAAATCTGTTATCAATGTGGAATTGTGGACTGTTATTGCAGGGACAATACAATCAAGGCGACTGCAACGGTGGCTACTGCGGCATTCCTCTTGTACTACGCGTTGAATCGGAGATTACAATGTTGCACAAACAAGGGAAACAATGATGAAAATTGTACTGTTGGTGATGCATCCACAAAGATGCCATTAGGAATTGACCGTGTCTCTCATAGATTAATCCGAGCCCCTGCCACGTGGCTGGAGACAATATCAACACTCTCAGAGACTCTCCGTTTCACATATTCAGAGACTCTTGGGAAGTGGCCCATTGTGGATTTGGCATTTGGGGTCAGCTTTCTGTTGAAGAGACAGGTGAGTGAATTTTTTCTTCTTTATCGATTCCCTTCCCCGGTCTTGATCAGCTGAAAGACACCAGAAAATTGTATTGTGATTTGTTTAAATTAGGGAAAATAGTCACAAAGTTCCATAAAAGGAATGTAATCATTAAAAAGTATCAGAACAAGTGAGTATTACGTATCTGTTGTCATCACCGCCCAATGATTTGTCAATGCATTCTGCTAACTCGTTGTGGGACTGTTTGGTAATTACATTACATTCTTAGAATTTTAATGATTTTCCCTTTAAATTCTGTCTACTGATAGTGGAATGTTTTGATATCAAAGAGAGATGAAGCATGTTTTCTGATGGAGGTAGAGCGAGTTATTGGGTTTGGGAGGCCATTCTAAGGTTGACAATCTTATTTAATTCATGTTGGGGAAGTAACAAAACTTGAGTATTATAGTCTTTTTAATATGTGGCCCTTATCCCTTTACACTTCTAAACGGAAGCTTGAAAACTATGGAACTTTATATAGCCACTGGCCTAAGAATGTTTTGGACCATATGGAATCATGGATGCGATGGTCCCCAATTTATTATTTTATTTTATTTTCTTAACTACTTTAAATATTAACATTTCATGGTTAAACTTTGTAGGGAAACTTTCTTGTTGACAGTGTGTTTGGTGGTAGGGATAGCATACGGTTCAAAGGATCTGAGATTACTGCTGAACTTAAATATCTCTTAAATTTGCTGACACTCTGTTGGCATTTTTCAAAGAAGCCACTATCTTTGTTTTTGGAAGAAATTGGCTACACTGAAGAGAATGTTCTCCTTCAAGAGCCAAAAGCAGGAGTAAGTGCTCTATTTTTTTCCAGGGTACTCTTTACCAATTATGTTATTGATATCGTTGTCTACTATATTTGGATTCAGAAGACTAGTCTAAATTTTCTGGTATGTGATGCAGATTTTGAAGCCAGCATTTACAGTAATTGCTGATCATAAGACAAGATGTTTTCTCTTGTTGATTCGTGGTACTCATAGTATCAAGGATACTCTAACAGCTGCTACAGGAGCCGTGGTGCCTTTTCATCACACTGTAGTGCATGAGGGTGGTGTTAAGGATTTGATCTTAGGTTATGCACATTGTGGAATGGTTGCAGCCGCTCGGTGGATCGCGAAGCTCACTACTCCTCGTCTTATTGAAGCAATTGGCAAAAACCCTGACTATAAAGTTAAGGTAAAGATCATTTCCCATGTAATCACATTGACTCTATTTGATTACCAAGGGCTAATGTTGTAGATGGTCTTCTTGTTCTCTTTGCCTTTTCAGTGATCAGTTGTGGGTAACTAGTGCTTGTGAAGATGTTGTCGATTATAGTCATGATTAGTTTGAATTTGCCAATCATATGAGAGAACTGATGATGATGCAGTCTAACTAAAAGGGGTCATTTTATTTGAAGTTGAAATTGTTTTGGTGTGTATATACCCACACACACACACATAATATGCCATGCGTTATCTAGGACTATGTTTTCTGAAGGTCTTGTTTGTAGATTGTAGGCCATTCTTTGGGTGGAGGCACAGCAGCACTTCTAACATATATATTAAGAGAGCAAAAGGAATTGTCAGAGACTTCATGTGTTACATTTGCTCCAGGTTTGTCTTTATATACTGAATATTTTGAAGCTATATTCCTTGATTCATAAATGATTCTGCTTATACTAGAATTATATGAATACTTAAGTCAATACCCTCAATCATTTGGGACTATATTGGTTTATGGTACTTTATAACTGTGAAAGTGAGTGCCTGTTCATTTCTTGGTGTTCACAGAATGTTACTCTTGCAGGTGCTTGTATGACTTGGGAGTTGGCAGAGTCAGGCAATGATTTTATTACTTCTGTTATAAATGGAGCTGATTTGGTGCCTACATTCTCCGCTGCTTCAGTGGATGACTTGCGTGCTGAGGTCATTTCTTAAATTAAATTGAGTAGTTTTTTTTTTTTTGGAGTTTTATATGAGATTATTGTATGGAATTCATTAGTCCTGTTTGCAGGTGACGGCATCAGCATGGATAAACGACTTGAGGAATCAAATTGAGCAGACAAGAATCCTCAGTACCGTTTACCGTTCTGCGTCAGCATTGGGTTCACGCCTTCCGTCCATTGCCACTGCCAGAGCAACAGTTGCTGGCGCTAGTGCAATTTTACGACCAGTTTCAAATGGCACCCAGGTATGTTTTTTCCTTGTGACATGGATTAATCATTTTCATACAAACCAGTTGTTAATCAAACAAACCTAAAGATGGACTCAATAAACTTTCCATTTTGAAAAAACAGAAGCTTTTTAACGTCTTCATTTTCTTCAAGATGGAAGTACAACCGCCAACAAAAGTTAGTTTAATTGGTAAGGATTTGAGTCATAACCTACGAAGTTATGAATTCATATCCCCTTGCCTGATGTGAGTTCTAAAGTACTAGATTAAATCCATGAGCGTGATTTAGGTTTGTTTGGCCTGGTTGTGTCAGAAGTTTACTTCATCATCCTTATTGACTTGTATGCTTGAACAACTATAGGTTGTGATGAGGAGGGCTCATCGTATGGCTCAGGCAGCATGGAGACGTCCTGCCCTTGGCCTCTCATCTTTGTCATCTATGGGTCCCCGTTGCCGTGTCATGGTGAATGCACACTCAAACTGTACAGAAGAGGTGAACTCTTCTAAGTGTTCAGCCTATGCCATAGAAGAAAGTTCTAAGCCACTTTTATCTTCCAGGAAGATCGTGCACGGGACTGCAGTTCAGAATATAGACTTGCCTCTATCTTCTTCACCTTTAAGTAAAACGAGTCCAGATTCTGAGGTTGATGCTGACAGTGACAGTGATGAGGATCATGATTCAATGAATGAAGCGGAGTCATGGCAAGGACTTAAGCATGAGTTGTGTGACATAACTGAAGGAGATGATGCTGATGTGACAAACAAGATAAGGGAGGAAGAAGAAGAAGAAGTGGCAACCATGGAGGAGGAAACTAATAGCCAAAACCTGAGTTTGGCTCCAAAAGTGAAGGAAGTTCACAGATTCTTCCCCCCAGGAAGGATAATGCACATTGTTACGTTGAACTCTAGTCCAGCAAAGTGTGAAGAAAATGAAGCTAGTCCCACAACCTCTTCTTCTAGTTCAGAAAACTGCCAGCCAGATGATGATGAGACCAAGATTGGGATTTTCCTAACTTCAAGGTCTTTATACAGTAAGGTGAGACTTTCACAGACCATGATAAGTGATCACTTCATGCCAGTTTATATAAGGCAGATCGAAAGGCTAATTAAAGAACTTGAGCTGGAAGAGGATCATAGCACTCCAGAGGTAGTCTTGTAGGTGGTAAATTCACAGCATCAATATTAGGTTTAATTCGTTTGCTGAGGTTGGGTGTGTTTTTTTCCCATCCCAATAATTTTGTAACTAACTCTGACAGAAGCAGATAGTTTGAGTTTCTCTGGACCTGCAATCTTGTAACTATGCTAGAAGTAGGGAACCTGCAATCTTGTAACTATGCTAGAAGTAGGGATTTTTGGGAGGCTGGTCAGGGAAGAGTAATTGTAAATGGTTCAGGTTCTGTAAAAGAAGTAAAATAAGAAGATGATGATTCATTCTTACCTGAAAGAAATTATTTGCTGTATCATTGATATTATAATTGTATGTTTGATTGATTCCCTTCATGATGTCCTCCATGAATGATTTGTTCATTGTTCATTCTGGGAAGTGGTTGTGTAGGGCTGTGAAATTGTTATGGTTTTTGTCATCATCATTATGAGGTTGGTGCAAGTTAGGTCATGCTCTTGCATGATTGAGTCTGGTAACAGATTCATAGTTATTAAACTTTGGAAATGGACCTGGAGGAACTATTCTGTTCTGTGCTGCTGCTGTACCTTCAGTGTTTTGCGGAGACCCATGCTTCTGAAGGAAGATTCTCTCAAGTAGCTGTGACCACACCCTACTTGTGTGGCTGTTTGAGCAATCAAATTGATTTTTTGATGGAAATCTCTTGATAATGATAGCAATTTAACTGAGAACTACAAACAGATCCAACCCATATTCATTCCCATAAATAATTTATTTGATGAGCACTTAATAATAATGGGGGAAATCAGTAAAAAATTCATATTTGAAAATTTTATTAGTCAAAAGGAAGTAATATGGTTTCATAACACAAGATTTCAAATATAGAAAGCATCAATACTCAAATTATCATCCTTATTAGTTCTCACCAATAAAATTTTCACTTATGATTGTCCCTAAATGTCAGCATTGAAAGTAATTAATAATCCATGGTGATTGTTGAAGGACCACATCTCAGTCAAGATTTGTTTTTGGAAGGAGAATTAGACGTGAATAAAGAAGGGAAACAGGGTATTGGGCAAAGATATTCAGGCCAAGTGGCTGCAAAAGATTACGATAAAATTCCAACTCCTCTTATCTTTCACGTGGGACCTTATTGAGAAGTTAATATTGATCCTAAATATAAGACCTATTTCACATGTTTATTAATCTTTTCTTAAATTAATCCTTTTGATATTCTCTCAACAATAATCAATTAGAAGAGGGAGAGAGTGAATTAAGGTAGATAATTGGGGTGTTTCAGGAAAAAAACATTATATTAACTAATTTAATTAAAATTCTTAATCTAATCAAATTAGTTAATTATGCCTTAGTGTGATTAGAAAAGTATAAATATTAGCTAACAACTTATGAAACACTTTGAGAAATGGGTATCAAAATTTAAATACATTTAGAAATTATCATCAAGGTAGGAGTGGTTGTGATATGATGGAATGCTTGTGTGATACAGAACATAGAAAGAAGAAAGCATAGAGCATTACATTAAATAATGTATGAACAATGCTGGCGAAAATTAATTATCATATGGACATTCAATTACCATCATCATCTTTATTCCCATTCTTAATCATGAACAGAGATAAGAGTGGTTATGATAGGAAAACTGAATTACATTTAAAAAGCAAAAAATCTATTGAAAATACTAATATGTAGCGTTCACTAAAATTTCTAATAACAAGTGAAGAGCATAATAATTTATGTCTGAAATCATAAGTTCACTATTTTTTAACTATTATTCTTACTCTATGACCTTCTAATTAACCTGATTAGTGTCATAAACACATAAACAATTCACTGTTGAGTATGGCATCAACTTCAAGCTGCTGTAATGCCAAAATATAATCTGAAACAGAAAATTTAAACACAAGCGAAGCACCATATATATATATATATATATATTACTACATAACACTCTCTTCACGTAATCACATTGTCTAATTCAACACTTTTCTTAAGCTTCCACAAATTATATCATATCGCTCAAATCTGAAAAGCCAGTTTTCTTCATAAAGGTACTATATATCTTGCGTTAGAGATAGCACATATGTACTCTCAAGTAGTAGAGTTCAAATGAAAGAAATATTTATTTGTCTTTAGTAATTTTATTTAACTTAATCAAAGTCCGAAATTTCATGAAATGAATAATAAAAAGAAGCACCGGACATCGAGTGACCAAAATGTTACTAAAGAAAACAATTGATGTTTTACTAAATACATGTATCCTTATGTTGAAAGCTATCGTATTCAAGACATTATCGGTACTAATTGCAAAGAGATTGCACATGGTTTGGTTTGATTAATTGGTGAGAAAGTCTACGTTAGGGCCAAAATTGTTATAATGATATAACATCGAGAATAGCCTAATAACCAAGTAATTAATGGAAGATTTTTTTAGTCCTGTGATGATGTTATAGTAATAATAATGCATATAGCACGTTGTGTGGCCATGACTTAGGTTTGATTTAAAGGCTAATAAGATTGATTTTACATTTCGAAAACAATATCTCAACAACTTTCTGGCCTTACCAAACAAGTCTACCTCCATTTATGCAAGTGGTTATTCCTGAGGCCACCATTCAATTTATCTCATTTCAAGTATTTATTATTAGGCTCCAACTCGCTCACATACACACCCATCAACAATTTCTTTTATAAAAAATAAAAAAATTGAATTTCATCCATTTATTAGTTTTTATCAAAATTATGGAACAAAAATCGTTTTCTTTTTATAAGGTCTAAAATCATTTATTTTGACTTTTTGACCCCATATTGTAGTGGATCTCAAAAGATATGAAATATCTCCCTCCAAGTACATACACACACAAAAAATAAATCAAAGAAAAGAAAAATAAAGAATATTCAAGAGGCCGGTGAACCCTTTCATTAATTATGTTATGGCTCGTTTGGAACGCTGGAATTGATTTTGGTGGAAATGGAGATGGAGATGAGAATGTAAATGGATATAAATATAGGAAAAAAATGAGGAGTCAAAAAATTAATTCTATAGAATTGAATACAATTCCATGGGTTACATCATGGAATTCATTTAATTCATTTCCATTTCCATTTCTAATTCCACCCCAATTCCACCATACCAAACATAGTATTAGAGTTGATGTAATCACTGTTCGAAAAACCGGTTCGGACCGGCCGGTCCGACCGGTGAACCACTGAACCGGCGGACTGGCCGGTCCGAACCACAGTCAACCCGGTCAACGGTTTGACTCAGCGTTGACCGGTTCAACCGGCCGGGTTGGCATTAACCCGCCCAACCCGCCGAGTTGGGCGGTTGGGGCGCTCAACACTGTTCACGACTGTTCATACACTGTTCACACACTGTTCACTCACTTTTACTGTTCATGTCTCCCAATTTCACCTAATTCCCAAAATTTAAATGATGATGACTTTGATTAGGAGATTCCCAAACTTA
>JANTPZ010094761.1:0-20696 GCA_025593235.1 Vachellia pachyceras | reverse complement strand
AAATGAGACTTACTGCTTTGCTCTTTAGTTTAAAATCTTGTCAAATATTTTGGTTAAAATCTGTATTTTTAATGTTGTTATGTTATTTTCCACTTTGTTGTTAAGCTAAATCTCTATTGTTGTGCTGGTTATTGATGTAAGTGATCACATGTTTCACTTATGTTTCCATTTATAACTTGAAGGGCTTATTGCCATGGCTATTCTGCAGGTTTCTAAGAAGTACTTTCCAGATTTAGCTGTTGGATTCTTCAGATCCTGTAGGTATGACGGTTTACTAAATATTGATTTATTTAAAGTTCGGTGAGTTGTGCATTACTCCACTTTAATACTTAAACGTGATAGTTGTAGTCACAAATAAATTGCTGGACATGTATCTTAGACCAGTGGTGGAGCTGGAACTGTGGTCTTCACCTAGAAGCTGTTTGATTTGATAAGGTTGCCCTGGACTAGAAAGTTCCCCAAACTTATTTTCATTCTGAAAGCATATATGTATTAGGCCATTTCACAATACCTAGAAGCTGTAGGTATGATGTTTGCTTTGTTATGTTGGCATGTATAAGGAATGGCAAATGAATTTCGTGGATTTTCTATGCTTCTGGGTTTAAATAAATTTTTGTTTTGGCCAGTATGGGAGGATTTCAATGTTGACTATATATATGCTTCTGGATTTTCTATGCTTATGGAAATTATTGTGAAGGATTCCTTATTTGAGATTTCGATCATCGTGAGTATACATTTTAAATATTTCAGTTTTTTCCCTCAAATATAAGTTTTGTAGTCTTGCTACTTGGCAAACACACTTAGCTATGTTTCTTAATATTTGATGTGCCTCTCTTCAGGCACTAGTACTACCACCTTGTTGGAGCTATTTTACCTCAAAAGCAGATATTACAAAAGGGCCTAGAACTTGCTGCATCTGCTGGATATGAGTATGAATGCCTTTGCTTGTTATTTTACAAGTGGTTGGATTTGCTATTTTAAAAAAATTTGGAAGAGTTTTTTAGTTATAATTCTGAAACATAACTGTCACTGCAACAAAGCAAGATCTCTTGTACCCTTTGTGTTGAAAGTCAGATCACAAAGTGTTAGTTATAAAATGTTGAAACAACGTTTGCAAGCAACTGGACGGATGGACAAACATTTAAGTATTTTTATTCAATTTTTTTCTCCTGAAATGGATTGTCATTTGTATAAATTTTAGAATAATTCTTGCTCTGTCTCCCCAAAATTTAAGATTTTACTTAGATCTGCTTATTAGTTTGGCATTTGACCCATTTACATATCATGCATTAGTTTGAATTTTGTGTTTCTTTTATTCATAAGAATGTGTCTCGGAGTAATGAGTGTTCAGTATTTGATAAGCCAAGCCAGTGGTAAATTTTTCGTTAGGATCTTAGATGAGCAACATGGCAACTGATTTATGTTATATTTTCTTCATAATGGGTTATGAATAAGACTGTAATTTGTTTTGTTGTTACTTTGCATAAACTATTGTAGCTACCATCACAATAATTTTCTTGTAGGATTTCAATGAAGCTGTGGTCTTGCAACTTCAATTCACAGCTTGCAAATGCTTTGATAATTGAAGGAGATTATTGAGGTTCAATCTCTTCCTTAGAGTGCGCAACCTACAGATTTCAATAATGTTGTTGGTTGTCTCAGTATTGGGAGTTTAGGAGCAGATGATGCTGAAGCGAAGTTTCAAATGTGGTAGTGAACAGAGCAACATTGATAGGAACAATGAATGGGGTGAGAATTAAGACATGGCAGATATTTATGATGGGTGATTTATCTCAAATTCATTGATTGGATTATTGTAAACTATCATATATATTGTAAACGGATTGGATTATTGTAAATTATTATATATTTATGATGAGATTATACCGATTTGATTATTGTAAATTATCAAATATTCATATCTTTACAAAAACTAACTCACCATCTTCTACCATCAAAATTTGTATGGAATTTACGTGGAAAATTTTACAAAATTCAAATATATTTTTTTTTAATTTTTTTTAATTTCCCTGAGGATTATTACCTGCGGGGATTTAAAATCCATAGGAAAATAAATTTCTACGAACCTTATACCTGCGGATCAAAATCCGTAGGAAAATCTGCAGGAGAAGTTTTTCCTGCAGATTTTTAACTAAAATCCGCAGGAATAACACATTTTTTTTGGTAGTGTTTGGCCAAGTTTGGCCAGTTCAATGACACCATTTATGGTCTATGACTGGATTAGGCAGTAGGTTAGCTTCCAGGTCCATATGGCAGGTTAAGTATGGTTTTCTCAAAAATGGCAACTAGCAAAAGCATCTTCATATTATCATATAGAACTCTCAGCACCGGTGAAATCTGAAGTACTCATTTTGTTTGAGTTTCGCTTAGTGTAGCACTATTATCATAGTTCAAGGAAAAAAGTGTTAAAAGCACCAGAGGAATTTGATGAGATAGGTTCTGGTAACAGAAGTAAAAAACCTGCTTCAAGATCAAGCATTTGGATAAGCATAAAGGTGATGTTTACACCAGCAACAGCAAATGGGTATTCCCATGCTAATCGGTCTCCTTCTTGCTTCCATAAAAGGTCCAGGAAGGATTTCTGCAAAACAAAAAGGTTGAAGTTTTACTCCTCTGACAAAGGCATGAATGATAAAAACTACCATCACATTTAGGGTCAATTGAAGAAATTTTACTATTCTTATGGGATTGGGAACTATAATAAAGCAACAGAGAAACACCATGCAGGGACCATTGATCAGAAAGATGCAAGGACCACACCAATGATCTCTAAAAGATTTCAAGCACATGTCCCATTCATAACAAGAATATGAAGGCAGATAACAGATCAAACGTACAATATGCTTAATCACCAAGAGTGATATGTGAAGCAGCTACAACTTTGGACATGCATACAGAACATTATATCTGATGCAATGTTTTTACCCTTAAAATTAAAGTATGTAATTAGCCCCCCAGTGGACAAACAGGCTCGGACTTGCAGAGAATTAACAATTTTTAAAATTAACCATCTAGAAGCCACAACATTTTCTTCATTCTGATATCTTTTGGTATAATGGTATTCACTCCATAGTATCTCTTTGGAGGTGTCTCAAGTTTCAACTAAAAACTAAGTGGATCAGATTACATGTCTAATTTTTTGCTTTCCTAGATGAAATACAATACATGTTTCATTATTTCTTTTATAACTTTATATTGACACGATAAAAATGAAAATCTTAGCCATGTTTTATCCCATACAAAATACCAGGTAAGATAAAGTGCTCCAAACAACTTCTTGATGAACTGTTTAAGTAACAAAAAGCAGGGGTGGAGCTAATAATGAGGACTCATCCTTCAAGCAAAGAAATACTCTCCTGCACTATCTCTTCATCTTCGGTTACATTTTTTCACTGAATAAGCAGACCTTTTTCATTTTGAGATAAACTAGCAGTTGTGCATTTGCATGGAGTTTGAGATGAACTGCATTATACATGGCTAGTAAACAATGTAACTTCCTCCCATTTTGTAGATATATTGAAACCTATTAAATTGTTTCTTTTTTTTTTAGGTTTTACACAAGTAATTCAAGCCAAAAGACATTCCATTTCAAAATTCCAAGAAACATTCCCTAAAGCATAAATTAAAAGAATAATTAAAAAACAGAGAAAAAACAGGAAAGGAGAACATACAGGGAAATTCCTGGCAAAAAATAGCAAATTCTCCAAGGATATATACCCACCGCCCCTGCCAAATAAACCAAATTACAAATTATCAAAAACAAGATGTAGTTAGATACAAGATCAGGAAGTTGGAAAGCAAATATCTACCTTAAGTCTGTTGAAGGATCTTTTCCTTGCCATCCCATCTCATTCCACCGCTCAGATATCAAGCCACAAAGTTCTTCTTCAGGAAAGGCAATATTCCATAGGGCCCTTAAAGACTCTTAAAATAAAGAAAACATTGGCACATGTAAATTAGAGTGTCTGAGAATATTGTATTGCCCATGTAATATGGAATGGACAACGCAAAAAGCCATGGGCACATAAAGATGAATTCTTCAACACAACCATTAGTCATTCCAACATCACTTCATATTATTGACAAAATGGATACCTGGTGCTCAAGGATAGAGCTATCATAAGAAACATCAATACGGCTCTGTAGCCTCTGCAGGCGTTCTTCCTGAGAGTCCAAGTTCAACAATATGAAGATTTATGGTGGCTTAGTTACATATAACAATGTTTAATATAATAAGACCGTCAAACTAAAGATCATATTACTTCTATTCCAAAATGAACACAACGAATTTCACCCAAAAAAAAATGAACAAAACTAAGGGGACGGAAAAATTAATTGAACATGCCCAATGATGTGAATCATAAAGGTGTCTCGTCATGGGGTCCAAAAGGGAACAAGAAAGCCACAAACCATGAAAAATTAATTTTGAATAAGAAACACAGTTCACTACACAATTTGATTCCCAAATTTCCTTTTATATAATCACCTGAAGGCAAGATATTAAACACAAACTGATCTGAACAAAACAAGCAGAAATTTTCATTTGAGAAAAAATAAATCAAAGAGATGGACTAACTGAATTGTGTATTGTCCTCAATTTTCAATTAAGCAACATCATAATTGCAAGTGTTGGAGGCAAACTCTACAAGTTAAAGAGAAGATAGGTCGTTTGTCTAAACACTATGTATTGACCTTGGTAGATCTACTATGTTTCAAGCCACATGCTACCTATTTATGTAAGACCACAGAACAGAGGGCATGGCCATCATTCATAAAACAAATTGAATAACTTGACTCTGAATATTGTTATCATTCCAAAACAATACTGGTAGCCATACTACAATCAATCTGAACTCAAGTTAAGTGAAGTTTGAGGGCATATTTTTGGAGATGATTGTGGCAGCAGAAAATCACAAAAATTTGGTCACTACGTGCCACATGTTCTTATACAGAATTCAATTTACTGAAACTTCCTACAGCATAACTAAAAAAATTGATTCTTCAACTATTTCATCATTGTTTAAATAACAAGATTATTACCTATAATGGAGTTAAATCAAACGAGGGACGAGCATCACTATCTCTCCTCTGTGTGCAAACACAAGATAATCCTCTTCCAAGCCATGCTGCTGATCCTGCCACAGTCTCAGCTGTAAACAAAAAAATGCCCACAAGTTTATGGCAATAAAGAAAACCTCAATTGTTCTAAAAAGTAATATGACATTCCAAACACATGATGGTTCATTGATTTAGATTAGTTAGTAAAATGAAATCAAAACCATTCAGCTAATTTGACTACAGCAGCATATAAAAAACATTATGCTTTCAGGCAAAAGAAAAATGGATATAGCCTGATAACAAACTATACTTGCAGGTAAGGGGAAGCCTACAATAAACATCATGGAGAGGGTCTTAAGGAAGCGAATGGTTCTGATGGTTGAGCAATCTGTGCCACAGAAAGTAGAGCACTTTCATGTCAATTGTCAAAGTAGACATATGTCACAATGTTTTCAAGGAATCATGGAAGATTATAAGCTACCTAATGCATTTATAGCATTGACTTAAAATATAACTTGTCAACTTTTTGTGAGAGTAATCATATGGTAGGAACCAAATAGAAAAGTGTAGAGTTTGACATCAAATCCTCACAAATGATATAAAAAAAAGAGAAAATATTAAAATAAATTCATAAATTGATAATAAAGTAAGTACATCACCTTAAAATAGCTTGCCATTAATGTCTCCTATGTCTCTTATCCCTTTTACCCCTGAGGTCAAACCCCAGTAAATTACTTCAACCTACCTTTTAACACATCCAGCACTAGCCCTATGATTCTCATGACTACAAACGAAGGAAAAATATGGGTGCTACTTTTGATTCTCATGCACAGACAACCTCAAAGGAAGTGACACACATGATCCACAAACTTTGAACTGAAGCAAAGTAATTGATGAGGCAGCACTTTTGCCAAAACATAATGAATTTAAAATGCAAGAAGCATTAGAGAGGATCAAAAGACCACCGGCTTATTTTATTCACAATTACTGTGGGTTCCATGCATTGCACATTCCACAACCACCCTCAGACGAAGAGACACACATGATCCGAAAATTGAGAATCAAAGCAAAACATTTGATAAAGCAGCGCTTTTGCCAAAACATAATAAATATTTTGTTAAGAAAAATAAGAGGCATCATCAGAGAGGATTAAAAGGCCAGCACCTCTATTTATAGCAAGTGTAGTTTCCATGCATTGCAAAGAATCTGAAAAATGAGCCACACTCTTCATGGCTCATGAATGGTGTGGGTTGATAAAGTTTTTATATTACACATAAATATATAGATTTTGTACTACTATTGCACTTCTAAGTACCTCCTTACATTTTACTATATCACTTGTAATAAATTACCCCAACTTCGCTTCCCCCCCGGGCCAAAAAAAAAAAACACACACACACACACACACACATATCAGCTTATTATTATAGATTTGCGCAAGTCAAAATATAAGTGTAGTTAGCTGTACAGATGCGCGCCATAAAGTTAGATCTATAGAGACAAACCTTTTAATAGATCGCGTTTATAAATTAAGCATACAAAAGAGCTCTGGTGCCCATACGAATGGAATATTTCCAAACAAAGGGAAAAAATAAAAGCGAAAAAAACTCGATTAATAGTCTGAATCTATTCAATCAAACAGAATGAGTGCGCATGTATCCGTGAGAAAGGAAGGTAAGAGTCAAGTGAGAGGGTGTGGGTAACACGGACGCACTTTCGTCAATCGCGCAAGAGTTTTTTTTTTTTGGCCAAAATCGTGCAAGACATAACTTGCATTAAATATTTGGAATATACACACACAACAAGTATAACCGGAAAAAAAAAAATCCATATTAAAATGAAAAGACACAGCGACGCGAAATTTCACCGATGCAACTTGGAATATTAGCAAGCATAACGGAAGTGTAACTTGCACAATGATCAAGCTTCTCAACCATGACTCGATCTCGATTCAGAGATCCGTACTGCAAAAAATTGCGAGATAGAGATAAATGAAGCATTACGACCATCGTCAACATGAAATGAGCGAAAAATAACACTCTCAGAAAGAGTCGCAAAATATAAAGAAAACGATAAACAGTAATGAAATATAATGCATTTACCAGAAATAAAAACTTCAGATGAAGAAACGTGGAAGGGAGTTGGAAAAAATACAGAAAGGATTAATAATGAAGAAAATAATATTTAATACATTTACCAGAAGTTGACTGGTGGAAGGTGTTGCCGCGCTCAAGAGTTTGCGAAATCCTCCTAACAGCAACGAAAGAGCTACCTCTATCATCCATATCTTACTATTCTTCAAAACACTACAACCACTTCATAAACAACTGAAACAAAAGTTACCACTCCTCGACAATCCAATTAACTAAAAAGTGCCAAAAAATGAAGCAGAAACCAGATCAGAGTCCAAAAATTTTCACAGAGAGCCCGCCAAAACCCAAAGGAATAGCATCAAAAGGCTCCAAAAGGCCAAAACCAAAACACACAACGCCGAAATCTAGATTTCCTCAGGAAAAAAGCAAGGGGGGTAGAAGAAAAGAGTAGTGAACCGAAGGAAAACCGAACAAATTTTACATGAAAAGAGAGATAATAAGGATGGTGAGAAGATGAAGAAGAATGTTGAAGGAAGTGATAGCTAGAGATTTTGGAAGATCTGAGAGGAGAAGTAGGCCATGGGAGACGGTTACAGATACAGCTCGGCTTCACTCACTCTCTCTCATGCATCGCCCGTTTGCTTTGTCGCTCGGTAGCTTTCTGGCCGTCTGGTGAAGGCGCTGGCGTTTTGCTTATGACAAAGAGTGTGGGGTAAAAATTAAATTATTGGTATTATAATTTCTGTTCCGTTACTCGAAAATACATTAGTATATTGGTTCAATTAATTCTATTCTATTTTTTATTTTTTTTGTTAAAAATGTTGCTGTGAGGATCGGGACATATTCATGATAAATACTTACGCACTTTTTTTTAGTTCGATGTGCTATTTACGATGAATATATATGAACTACTTTTTTTATCCCACAATTATTTATTGTAATGAGTTGTGTAAAGAGAAAAATAATTAAAAGAAATGTATGGATATAAGATGTGATAATTAAATTATTTTCATTTGATATATATAGTATGAATGATATAGCATTCTACAAGTACGAAAATAAATCTCTATATTCATTCATTCATTTTTTTTAAGAAATTATTTAAAATGATCCAATGGTACTCTTATAACAATAAAAAATTTAATAAATGCAAAAAAGATAGGTTATAAAATATGGATGTTAAAATTTGTAACAAGTTGCATTACATTAAAGAAAAATAAGTGACACAAAAAAAGGAAAAATTAAGTAAAATAGGGCTCTTTTATTATGCATGCAATTAATTAAAGAAGCCCCTAATTTTAATAATTTGTGATTTTATCGTGCATAAACATTTTTATTTGTTTATATCAACTTGTTTCTTTCGTAAATTTTGATATTTTTTATAATTATAAAAATTTTCAGAACCTAAATATTTTATGAGTTCATTTTATAACAAATCCATTTGATTCAAAGTGGGTTTAGCCAACCACATGTTTTTACAGACCAATCATACTCAGTTTGTTGAGTTCATCTTGGAGATTCAATCTTATTTTTCTTGATATTATTAAATTAATATCATTATATATATATATATATATATATTGTGAAAAAGAGCAATGGTTTGGCTAGTAGATTTTACTATTTTACAATATACATATATATATTGTGTGATGGGCAATTTGGCATACCTGTGATGAGCAAAACATCCCTAAGGCACACAATAATGCATTTTGGTTTTGTTTTAATTTTTAGAAAGTATTTGAGCAATTGTTTTTAAAAAAATAAAAATTCCAAATATAAAATGTCTAGCATATGATACTCTCAAATCTTAAATATCATTTTTTCGATGTAAAATCAAATCTCAATTTTCTAAAGCAAAAGAGTTAATACATTGCCCATTGTATCTTGAATCATACATTTTCCATATTAGTTGCCTAAAATGGTGGTTTTGATATAAGCGAGTAATAACAATCTTTACTTTTTGTTATGATTAAATATGATTATGTTGATATTTAATATGATTAAGCATTAATATTAATATATTATGATTATATTTAATTAGATTTAAAGTTAGCCATTAACTTGTGATTCTCCTATATAAAGGCTTCTTTGTATTGCAGGCTACCAAACCTAGGTATGTTGGATTTTTCTATATTTGATTAATTCCTGACATGGTATCAGATGCATGCAGGTTATAAGATATTTTTCCAATAGTGTTTACCAAATATCTTCATATCCTTTGTTTCATTCAATTAAATCAAATTTTTTATTATAATGAATGTTGACTTATTTGATATTAGTTGAATGGAAAATGATATCTACTTCATGATCAACATTTGAAAAATAACTATTTCGATATTTCCATGTTGCATTGGTAGACAGTTTGAGAAGAATGTTAAATGGCAATTTCAATATAATGGGGGCATTGTCAGGGTAAAAACAATAAGATAAGGGATGGCACTTGAATAAATGAGAATGGTGATATCAATATGGATTGGTATAATTGTATTAGTAGTGATATATAAAATACATTTTGACATTTGATGAGAGGACTTTACTAAATCTTACTGATGAAATAAGAAGACCTGGATGGGTTTTTAGGGTCCACAATTAATATAACAATTAATATCAATAGTGCTTTTATTGAAAGGTTTGGATAATAATTTTGAGGAATTACTCACTCGATGATAATAAATTCAACAGAGACAATTTGCTAAATAATTCCATTTATTATACATAAACACAGTTATTTTGAGGAATTACACACGTACGTTAAAATAGTTTGCAGTAAAAAGATCAAACTGGATATTTTCTGTCCAGTATCACTTTTTTCTCTTTGCCTACATTTTCTTTGTTATATTTGTTCGTAGATGTTGACCAGCTTCTCGAATGAATCTGCAACAAACAAATATAGATGGATTATATATGGAAACAAAAACATCAAATCATAATGTGTTGTAAGTAAAACATTTATTGATTAAGGCTTTGGTGTATCACATTATTCACATACCTTCGCGGTAGTTTCTTTAATGATGCTCTAGAAACACAGTCCATAGGAAACATATCAGTAGAGGGATTGGTTGGGTTCATCAACATATGATGTTGCTGAGGTTGATAAGGTTTGTATGCGACAAATAAATCCCATTGCGGCTGAGCGACGGTGGCCATGTGGGTGGCAGGCGGTGGAGGGATGTTGACTGACGGAGTAAATGGATAATTCTCACGTGACTGAGCCACAGCAGCCATTTGGACGGTTGTTGGTATAGGGATGTTTCTTGAAGGAGCCAATATATAACTCTCCTGTGGCTGGGCCATGGCTGCAACGCTTGAGTCAGAAGATGATGCAACTCCTATATATTTTTATATACCCACAAAGCACAACCATTATTAACTGCTCAACAATCCATGAAGCTGATCAACTTTGAGGAGAAACCGCAACGCAAAAATATTATTCCTAATGGGCTTGCGTTAAAACAAATTAAATCAAGGATGAGTTGGTCTCAAACTTGCCTTTTTTATTTGCTAGTTTCTCAAGACTTCTTTTATAACAAGAAACAGAAATTTCTAAGAACTCAAAATAAATAGATGTTCACACAGAAGATTCTTACCGCCATTCCTGCTACCAAAGTTATTTTTGCAACCTTTGCATTGGCATAGATCAGAACATTCAACTCCGGCCTTCATTAAAATGACATACAGAAGAAAAAGATATGAATACAAGTTAATTTTGAGTTTTAAAATAATTTTAATTTAGCCATGCCATTGAAAATATAAGTTGAAAACAACAGTTTTATGAACAGTTACCTTGTGGCATGGGCAATATCCATTTGAGCATTTTGACTTTGAGCAGTTACAACCTCTTTTAGTTTGACATGGGATGTTCCTCCAGTTGCATTGATTGCTTGATGTCTTATGCCTATAGAGAGATATAAAATTAGTTTTAAAAGCAATTGAATATTTGATCATCCAAGGGAAATAAATAACAGAAAAGGGAGTAAGATCAATCCATTCAAGATTTCTCCTTTTTAATTGTCCTCAAAAACAAAATTTAATATTCCAACACAAAATGTATTTTTCATTTTGAATAATTCTTCTTCACTGTGAAAGTAATATTCCAACACAAAATTTTTTTCCCTAAGCTTTCTTGTGGCATGTCACAGATTTTACTCAAGAGAAATCTATTGTGATTAGTAATAATTAAGTCATTAAACTTTAATAAATGAATAAAAAGAAGCATATACCTCTTATTTGGGGGGATTGGCGATTGGATGAATTGCGGGTAATGCTCAGAAAATTGAGGAGCTGCTGGCAAATTTTGGTGCTGTTGGGCATGAAGATTTTGCTGCAGATTTGAAACTTGTGACGGAGAAGTGGCGACATTTTGAAGAACTTCCAATTCTAATGATCGAAGAGAAGTCGGATAATTTGGATGAACTTCTGACTGAGGGTGTGTCTTGTTCAAAATATCTTCTAATTCCAAAGTTTGTTCCGAAGAATACTCATGTTTGGTATCCATCATAGCACGCAACTCTTCAAGTAGTGATTCTATATCAATTTCATCCTTTGGAAACAAATCTCCCCCAGTGTGTTCTTCAATCGTTACCTAATTAAAATTGAAATAAATTGTGATTCTTGATCATTTCATCATTAAACTAATATATATATATATATGTTTGTATGTATGTATGTATGGTTTAAGTTTTATACTACTATTAAATGTTTCAAAGGCAGTCAACTACGTACATTCACTGGCGGGGCATGGTGCTGTTGATCACTTGAATCAACTGTAGGGTTTGTTGTAGACTCTTTGACCACGTCAGTAAACAAAGAATCTTGCAGAGCTTCTGAATTCATTTCAAGTGATGATGGTGACAGATCATTCTCCATCGCAAAGAAAGGTGCAAATGGGTCCTGAAATGAAAAACATAATTAATTGTGTTTCGTATGAAATATCATACAATGGTGGACTCAAAATCCTGGCTTAAAGGGTACAAACTATTTTTTAATATTCGTGCAAGTTAAAGCCATCTACCACTGTACTCTTCCCTCGAGTACTAAAATAAGTAGAGTGAATCTAAACGGTAGACGTGAAGTTGATAGACGACCTCCTTATGAGAATACTTTAGACAGTATACGAGTCATTGTAGACGGTACTTACTCCTATGCTTTTGATACTGCAGCTTGTGGGGGCATCCTAATGAATGAGAGAGTTATTTTTGAAGGCTTTATGATACGTCTGGACCATGGGGATTGACTTACTACGGAATTATAGGGCTGCTTAATAGGGTTTAAAAGAGCATGGGATAATAGAGTGAAGAACCTCACTCTGACCTCAAACTCAGCGGAATCTATCGGCCTCCTCCAGAAGGAGGTATCAGATCTTCATGAGGAACGAAACTTGATTAGCGAGATAAAGATGATGCTCCAGCGGGACTAGGATGTCAGTTCAGAAATTATTGAGAGAGATGCAAATAAAGCTATTGATTGTATGGCAAAGAATGCACTTGGTAGTGCTCTTAGACATCACATCCTTAATGGATCATCTACGATTGCTTTTCTGAAGGTAGCGGACGTCACTTAGTTCTTCTTTTTGTAGTTGTTTTGTCTTTTCTGATTTTTATTTCCGTTTGTATTAAAAAAGAAAATGACATCTACTTCAAAATCAACATTTGAAGAAACCGTTGAAGCGTAATTTTAAAAAGAATTACAAAAAATATATATAAACTAAAGAGCAATGTAATATATATATATATATATATAGACGTACCATGGTAGGAAAGATGCAATGAGAATAAAATTGAAGATGAATCTTCTTTTAGATGAAGGGAACGATACGTCTTGAGTCTCAAGATAGACCTGGAGTGATTTGAAAGACGGAAGGGAAGATTTCTCGTGGAGATTAATATATAAGGAGGCTGTGTTATGATAGGTCTATATATAGAGTTTGGTGGGAGTCAAATTTTAATTATGATCGGCGGGAATATAATAATGAAAATTTGCTGGGAGACAATCGGCGGGAAGATTAATGTACAGTGGTAATTCAAAAAGCATTTTCAAAACATTAAATCTCGGTCCAGTCTTCCTATTCCTCTTCACCCATTTACGAGCTCCAGTCTTCCTCTCATTCACTGACTCCCTTCTCAGCCTCTTGATTCGTTGTCGCCGCCGCCGCCGTTACTCATTTACTCAGAGAGCTCCAGTCTTCCTCTCATTCCCTGAGACTCCCTTCTCCGCCTCTTGATTCGTTGTCGCCGCCGCCGTGTTTAAGATGCCCAGGCGAGTTCGTCTTCACTGTTGCCGTCGCTAGAAGAACCCAGTTATTTTTTGTTGTAGCCGCCGTAGCTCGAGGAAACCACTGAGATCTAGATCCAGTTTCGGCAACTTCGTGGTAGTGCTCGTAATCTAGGAGTTTCCGTCGTTGATGTCTTGCTCGTGCCCTGATTTTCTGAGATCTAGATCTGAGTTTCGTCGACTTCTGGTAGTGCTCGTGCCCTAATTTTCAGATTACTTTTAATCTGCATCTCATAATTCTTAAAGCAGGTATTGGCAGTAATTACTTGTGAAATCATATTGGCTAGGGATATCAAAATAACAAATGGCAATCTTTTGAGAGTCCTTAGAAGGTGATTATCCTCCTGAAAACGAACGGTGCGTTATAGGAATTAAAAAATTGTATGTCTTCCCGCTCTCTTTGTTAGAGGAAAGTGGATTTCTTGGGAGAGCTCCTTGGGTGTTGCACAAAAAAGAATAAAAATTGTATGTCTGGTTTATTTTTCTGCAATGATGTGCTAATAGAACATAATGAGCATGAGCTATTATGTTTTATTTCTGTTATGTTTAGGTTGATAAACTCGGATATAAAGAACAAGAGGTTTCACTCACAGTGAAGCTTGGTCGCCTGAAATAAGGTGAACTATTGTATCAGGCGCTTTTGTCCTTGAATCCTAACGGTTATAGGTAAGCTTTTAGGTTGGGGTGTATAAACTGCATAGCCTATCTATGAATCTTTTGCTTTTATATGTGTTTGACTTAGCTGTTTTTTATATTTGTTTTCACTGAAAGGTGGATATAATGGGTAGACATGTGGTTAATTGGGTTTGCGGCAAGCACCTCCTGTGAAATGTTGCTTAAAAGTGCTTGAAAATAGGAAATCCTGGAAAGAATTTTTGATAGCATCATCTTCACCAATACTTGTTCGTTGTTTTTTTTTTTTGGGTATTCTCCTCATCTTTTATTGTAGAGGTAAATTGAGGTTTGGAGGGAATGGCTTGAGTGCTTTTTGGTAGGTGTCAATTACAATTTGTGTAGGCCGGTTGTAAGAGATGCTGAATAGCAAATATTTTTCTATCTTGTTGGAGAAATAGTTGAAGATATTTCTGGCGAGTCACCAGCAAAGAAGGATAAAATCTTTATTTTGATATTTCTTGTTGCCTTCTGGCTAGGAAAACAGTTCTCTCTTCAAGGTCTTATACATTAGAATTCCCAATGCTGAGGATGTTTGCTTCGTATACTATGTGCTTTGGGTGAATAAAATTGGCTTCTGATAATCGCAAGAGCTATGACATAGTTTTGAGGTGGCCAAACGCCTCCTTATCAAAACGCACACAAAGGGTTATATGATATATTGAGGATTCCTGTGTTCTGGTTTTCACATTACATGACTGTCTAACTAATTGTTTGCAAATGAGGTGTATTTCTTTTTTTCTTTTTCATGCGCTTTCATTATTAGCCGATCATGATAAATTTCTTCTGCTTAATTATTTATCATTTGCCTGTGATGAAGACAAATGGAGCAGCTTCAAGATATGAGGAGATATTTGCCCGTGCTCATATAGAAATAGATCCATAAGCTGCTCGAGAGAAAAGCATGGCACTGATTGATTCTGGAAATATTGAACCTGCTGAATTACTGGCTGACATGGACAATCAAATAGCAAAAGCAAGAGAGGAAGGCCGACAAGTCTTCGCCTAGGAACATCAATAATATAGGAGAGATGTAATGAGAAGAAAACTGAGGATGAGTCTTCTTTAAGAGGAAGGGAATGATGCGTCTCGAGTTTAGAGATGTGATGGTTAACACTTTGTTCTTAAAGTTTGGTATCAAATTCTGGACGGATTCGAATCCCACTTCCTTCAAAATATGCTTGATAACAAACATTCTTTAAGAGAAGGGAATGATTCATCCCAAAAAGACATGAAACATTTTTGTGTTGTAAGTCTAACAAGTTTTAGACTTATAGTGATTTGGAAGAGGGAAGGAATCGGCGGGAAGATTTTAGACTATTTTTGTGATCGGCTGGAATGTAATCATAAAGATTTTTTGGGAGATGATCGGCGAGAAGATTAATGTATAAAGAGGTCATGTTATCAAATGTCTATATATAAAAAGTTTGGTGGGAGTGAAATTTTAATTGCTTAATTAATTAGAATATTGTAAATTCTTTGTTATTTAAAATAAAAATTCCACACTGAACCAATCAACTCAGTTGACACAAGAGGACCATAGATTTTATTAAGAAGATTGTAAATTCTTTTTTTATCACCTCAGTTGACATGAGAGGACTATAGATTGGATTAAAAGAATTTATGACTCATAAATTTTACTTTTATAAATTAGAATATCATACATTCTTTTCATTAAAATTAATAATCCATTTTTTTAAAAAAAGAAATCTTGACATAATTAGTATAAACAACTTCACCTAAACATTTTCCTTTTTTAAGAAACATGTATATTATTAATTGTTGATAACAGTAAAAAAGATTAATACTTTTTAAATATAGTTCTTTAATATTTGTCATATTTGCATATCAAACTCAAGCGTCTTATTATATTATAATTGAAAATGGGTCTTATGAGTTGGGATCTTTCATCAACAAGATTTAATTAGTTCTTGATGTTACTTGAGAAAACAACAAATATCCTCTTTAACTCAATTCTACTACCATTTATAAAAAGAATACAAAAAATATATAAAAAGCAACTAATAACGTTTGATTCTCATAAAGAAAACTAAAGTCGCTTAGGCATAAGATATCAATATTGAACATCATAAAACCACACCCGCACATATATAACATAATAAAACTAAAGATAAATAAATATTAATACATGTTTTAGTGAAAAATATGTTTAATCCTAATATCAATCAATTAAATAATTATATTTTCTAGACTAATTTAGGTCAACTCAAAGGATATAATGAGTAGTGTAATAATTTTAAAATATTTTCTCTCTACTGTATGACATTAACTGAACATATACAGATAAGTGAGAAGCAGCTGAATCAGTAATTTTAGGTGAAGGAAACTTTATGAGAAGATGTAACTGCTAAGTATACATATGTGGGTGTATTGACATTTATGAAAAACCTTTCTTTTTTAAGTTATATATATAACCTTTCAATTCCTGAAAATTACATAGGCTTTTCTGTTATTTTAAAACATACAAAACCTATCAACCTGTTTAAAAACTAAAAAGATTGTTTATAATATTAAAAACTAAAACATTCTTCTAAGTTGCACTCACCCTCTTTCTTTTTTGATACAATATAAATTTAAAAAAATTACAGAACCCTAGAATGTATTGATAAGAGAGAATCTTGCAAAGGTAAAAAATGCAGGTCAGATGTGAGTGACAATGCTTTCTCTTCCAGCGAGTCCGCTACGCGATTTTGCTCACGTTGGCAGTGGTGTATCTCAATCACCCATTCTCTATTAAGCATCACGTGACCATACCATACATAAGAAGCTCATAATGAGCATGCATCACATCTGCTCCCTCTCTTAATAATTGAATAGCCTCCGGACAATAATTCTTTACAACTACCTGTTTGAAACCACCAACCCAAGGAGGACGCATGCCCATAAAGCAAGCTCACAGTTCAGCAACATCACTTGCAAAGACTTCATATTAATAACAAAATGGATACCTGGTGCTCAAGGATAGAGCTATCATAAGAAACATCAATACGGCTCTGTAGCCTCTGCAAGCATTCTTCCTGAGAGTCCAAGTTAAATAATATGGGGGCTTAATTACATATAACAATGTTTAATATAATAAGACCGTCAAACTAAAGATCAAATTACTTCTATTCCAAAATGAACACAACGAATTTCACCCAAAAATAATGAACACAACGAAGGGGATGGAAAAATTAATTGAACATGCCCAATCATGTGAATCATAGGAGTCTCGTCATGGGGTCCAAAAGGGAACGAGAAAGCCACAAGCCATGAAAAATTAATTTTGAATAAGAAACACAGTTCACTGCACAGTTTGATTCTCAAATTTCCTTTTATATAATCACCTGAAGGCAAGATATTAAACACAAACTGATCTGAACAAAACAAGTGGACATTTTCATTTGAGAAAAAATAAATCAAAGACATGGACTAACTGAATTGTGTATTGTCCTCAATTTTCAATTAAGCAACATCGTAATTGCAAAAGTGTTGGAGGCAAACTCTACAAGTTAAAGAGAAGATAGGTCGTTTGTCTAAACACTATGTATTGACCTTGGTAGATCTACTATGTTTCAAGCCACATGCTACCTATTTATGTAAGACCACAGAACAGAGGGCATGGCCATCATTCATAAAACAAATTGAATAACTTGACTCTGAATATTGTTATCGTTCCAAAACAATACTGGTAGCCATACTACAATCAATCTGAACTCTAAGTTAAGTGAAGTTTGAGGGCATATTTTTGGAGATGATTGTGGCAGCAGAAAATCACAAAAATTTGGTCATCACGTGCCCCACATGTTCTTATACATAATTCAATTTATAGAAACTTCCTACAGCTGTACAGCATAACTAAAAAAAATTGATTCTTCAACTATTTCATCATTGTTTAAATAACAAGATTATTACCTGTGATGGAGTTAAATCAAACGAGGGACGAGCATCACTATCTCTGTGCACAGACACAAGATAATCCTCTTCCAAGCCATGCTGCTGATCCTGCCACAGTCTCAGTTGTAAACAAATAAAATGCCCATAAGTTTATGGCAATAAAGAAAACCCCAATTGTTCTAAAAAGTAATATGACATTCCAAACACATGATGGTTCATTGATTTAGATTAGTTAGTAAAATGAAATCAGAACCATTCAGCTAATTTGACTGCAGCAGCATATAAAAAACATTTTTCTTTCAGGCAAAAGAAAAATGGATATAGCCTGATAACAAACTATACTTGCAGGTCAGGGGACGCCTACAATAAACATAATGGAGGGGGTCTTAAGGAAGCGAATGGTACTGATGGTTGAGCAATCTTTGCCACAGAAAGTAGAGCACTTTCATGTCAATTGTCAAAGTAGACATATGTCACAATGTTTTCAAGGAATCATGGAAGATTATAAGCTACCTAATGCATTTATAGCATTGACTTAAAATATTACTTGTCAACTTTTTGTGCGAGCAATCATATGGTAGGAACCAAATAGAAAAGTGTAGTTTGACATCAAATCCTCACAAATGATATAAAAATAAAGAGAAAACATTAAAATAAATTCATAAATTGATAATAAATTAAGTACATCACCTTAAAATAGCTCGCCATTAATGTCTCCTATGTCTCTTATCCCTTTTACCCCTAAGGCTTTCAGGCCCCAGTAAATTACTTCAACCTACCTATTAACACATCCAGCAGTAGGCCTATGATTCTCATGACTGCACACTAAGGAAAAATCTCGGTGCTACTTTTCATTCTCATGCATAGACAACCTCAAAGGAAGTGACACACATGATCCATAAACTTTGAACCGAAGCAAAGTGATTGATAAGGCAGCACTTTTGCCAATACATAATGAATTTAAAATGCAAGCAGCATTAGAGAGGATCAAAAGACCACCACCTTATTTTATTCACAATTACTGTGGGTTCCATGCATTGCACATTCCACAACAACCCTCAGACGAAAAGACACACATGATCCAAAAATTGAGAATCAAAGCAAAGCATTTGATAAAGTAGCGCTTTTGCCAAAACATAATAAATATTTTGTTAAGAAAAATAAGAGGCATCACCAGAGAGGATTAAAAGGCCATAACCTCTATTTATAGCAAGTGTAGTTTCCATGCGACGTGAAATGTCACCAATGCAACTTGGAATATCAGCAAGCATAATGAAAGTGTAACTTGCACAATGATCAAGCTTCTCAACCATGACTCGATCTCGATTCAGAGATCCGTACTGCAAAAAATTGCGAGATAGAGATAAATGCAGCATTACGACCATCGTCAACATGAAATTAGCGAAAAATAACACTCTCAGAAAGAGTCGAAAAATATAAAGAAAACGATAAACAGTAATGAAATATAATGCATTTACCAGAAATAAAAACTTCAGAGGAAGAAACGTGGGAGGGAGTTGGAAAAAAATACAGAAAGGATTGATAGTGAAGAAAATAATATTTAATACATTTACCAAAAGTCGACTGGTGGAAGGTGCTGCCGCGCTCAAGAGTTTGCGAAATCCTCCTAACAGCAACGAAAGAGCCACCTCTATCATCCATATCTTACTATTCTTCACTGCACTACAACCACTTCATAAACAACTGAAGCAAAAGTTACCACTCCTCGACAATCAAATTAACTAAAAAGCGCCAAAAGATGAAGCAGCAATCAGATCAGAGTCCAAAAATTTTTGCAGAGAACCCGCCAACCAAACGAATAGCATCAAAAGGCTCCAAAAAGGCCAATACCAAAACACGAAACGCCGAAATCTAGATTTCCTCAGGAAACAAGCAACCGGGAGGGGACAAGAAAAGAGTAGTGAACCGAAGGAAAATCCAACAAATTTTACATGAAAAGGGAGATAAGAAGGATGGTGTGAAGATGAAGAAGAATGTTGAAGGAAGTGATAGCTAGGGATTTTGGAAGATCTGAGAGAAGAAATAGGCCATGGGAGACGGTTACAGATACAGCTCTCTCTCTCTCTCTCTCTCTCTCTCTCTCATGCATCGCCCGTTTGCTTGGTCGCTCGGTAGCTTTCTGGCCGGCTGGGGATGGTGCTGGCGTTTTGCCTATAACCAAGGTACAGAACCGGACCGTTGATTGAACCGGTTAAGGTAGTGGGTCAAGGGTCAGTGGGTTAGACCGGAGTCAAATCGGGGGTCAAATCGGTGAGGAATAAAAAAATAAAAAATAAAAATATATTTTAATATTCCAAAAATTATAAAAGGTAAATAGTAAATAGATTAAATTCACATCATTCAAAATTGAAAATTCAAACTATGTAATGAACTAAATTACATTAGTAACAAAGTAACTGTTTCCATATTAATCATATCCATCATAAGCTTATAACTTAGCTATTATCCAATATTATTTACAATTTCAAAATATCCATCCAAACAAAACAGCAACACATGTAAACTAATAATCATCAACACCAAAATTAGCATTAACATCATTTAAATCTGTTGGTATTGAAACATCAGGAGGTGAAGCAGCAGGAGAAAACCCAAAGGTACTAGGAGCAACATCATCAGCATCATTCGTAGATGAGGGCCCAGCAATATTCATATTTGCATCAC
>JANTPZ010094760.1:0-12640 GCA_025593235.1 Vachellia pachyceras | reverse complement strand
GGAGGAAAAAAAACAACAAATTATTGTACCGCCTTTTGAATTATAATTGAAAGTGTGAAGAAATGCTACTCGGACCAATGGCGATCTTTCCTTTGTTAGTCCGTTTCAGAATTTGTTGTATACGAGTTCTTTATATATATATATATATATATGGATATGTGCAGCTTCACATGGGGCTTGTTTGGCTTCTCGAAACGCACATTCAACAGTATTTTTTCGTAAAACGTGATAATCTCCTTCACATATTTATTTTGACTTATATAAAAGTACTTCTCTTCCGCGTTCTCAAATAGACGTATGATTAGATTCTTGGACTCTACCCCTTCAATTCCTCTATGAAATTACAATAATCATAGGCTTCGTTTGGGTTTCTGTTAGGAACCCCGTTTTGACCCCCAAAACCCATTCTCACGTAAGCCGAGACAAAATTCCTCTCACATAAAGTACCTAAAAATCTGTGTCCGTTTTCTCAACGGGTTTCCAAACGAAGCTATATTCTCGACATACAGCCCAAGTGCTTGGACTAGTTTCTGTGTCACAAAGCTGATCTTGACCATGTCAATTTATAATAAGTTCTACCCTCTGACATTCTGATGATCATCACCACATCAACTACGTATGCCTATATAAATAAATACTCCTATAATGAGCCTGTTTGGATTAACGGTGAAAGAAGTGTCTTTTTTATAGAAGTGGCTTTTAAAAAGGATTTTTGAGAAGAAGGGGTAACGTGATTTATGTTTGGATTAGCGGTGGAGAAGTGACTTTTTTGAAAAAGGTAAAATTGTTTGGATTAGCGGTGAAGAAGTGATTTTTGTTGCCAAATTACATAAAAGGACATAATTTTCATTAAATATCGCACATTTATAACAATTAATTTATTTTTATTTGTAAGAATTTTGAGGAAAAATAATAGAAAATAATTATAAGAACACAACAATAATGAGTGAAATTAAACATTTTCATGAAATTCATGAAAACACTTCATCTCTGTTCGCTGCCAACGTAAGCTCTTTATCATCGTCTGCTGCCATAACACATAAATGTTTGATCATAGAGTAGTCTTCAGATTTCGAACCTGAACCAAATTTCAGAGCTTCGAATCACAGAGTAGTCTTCACAAACCACATAATTAGATCATACAATTGTTCTACTAAGAAACAATTTTGAGAAACCAAGAAACAAACAAAATAGAACTTTCATTAATTAATAGGACACAATATATGTTATAATTAAGTAATTTATTTAAAATTTTTATTCTTTAACACGTATTTGTATATATTGTTTTATATAATGATATATATAAATATTTCATAATATATGTTATAATTAAGTAATTTATTTAAAATTTTTAATCTCTATAAAAGCCAACTTACTCTTATATTAATACCCTCTTATACATTTTTTCTCTCTTCTTCTCCTCAAAAGCTAATTCTTCTTACTTTTGCATAAAAGCCACTTTTAGCCAAAAGTCACTTTTTTAAAAAGCATTACCAAACACTAATTTTACCTCAAAAGTCACTTTTTACCTCAAAAGCCACTTTTTTCTTCCCCAAAAACCCAACCAAACACAGCCGTTATTAATCAAAGTTGAGGTGGAAAGATAAAAATAAATGTTGACCTACTTGACATCATACACGAAGACATGACCAATGGAGTTTCAGTTATCGTATATTGCAGGGATGGGTTCTTAATCCGACTGCCATATCCTAAAACCCATCGTCTCAGATTTGCCATATATATATATATATATATATAGCAGTGTATGTGTGTGGGTTTTCTTCTGCATTCTAGGACTAATTTGTGATTCCATATGTGGTTTCACTTTGAAAGATTCTTAGTTTGTCTTTAATTCTCTTGACATTAGCCCTTTCAGAAAGTAATTAATAGGTGGACTTGGTTTTACGTTAAATTTCTTTAACTTTCTCAGTCTTCTCACATTAATTAACTGGTTTTTACAATGAGGTGGACCTTCGAATAGTTCAGGTTTCTTAGTTCGCAGATTTGCTTTCTGAATATTTCACTTGTATTCTGGGGTGAGTAATTCTGAATGCAAGAGTTTATGAAGACGACTAATTTCACGACTTGTAGTGTTCTTTCTTTCTTTCATTTTCTTTTTCTTTTTCGGCCACTAACTGGTGGCATTGAAATTAGTCTAAGCCCGGTTTCTTGTGGATTCTCTTGCGTATATCGTTTTAATGATTTCTTGGTCTTAATCTCTGGTAAATTTGGAAGGCTTTGGTTGGTTGAAGGAAGGGGATGAAAGGGGAAGAAAAATGATTCATTCCCCTTTTGTATGAAAAATTGGAGGGGAGGGGAGTCAACTTCCCTCCTCTTATTTTGTATCCCTTTAAAATGGAGTTTTTTTGGAGGAATGCAAAATATCATGACTAATATGCCCTTAATACTTTTTGTCCAACTTCTCACACTTCATTTTTCCGGTCTTTATATCCACTTCACTGTGCGTGAATAGAATGAGTTATGTAAATAGAGAATAAGTTTGTCCAGTCTTCATTTTTCCAGTATTTCCTGAAAATAAGTTTTACTTTATTTGGAATAATTGGAAGCAGCAATGTGGGCAGAGAATAAAGAAATTATTTAAATCCTTTTTTAAATTATTTAAGTAAATTATATGAGTGAAATACCTTAATAATTGTTTTAATTAATAAAATAGAAGGAGGGATTAATTTTTATGAGTAAAAACTAATTTAAATAAATTGTATAAGTAAATAAATATAAATCAATATATAAGGGTAAATTGGTTATTAACTTCCCTCATTTCCCCTCCTGAACCAAACAAAAAATTATTAAAAATTATTCCCCTTCCTTCCTCTCTAACTAAACCAAACAAGGTAACCTTATACCCTCCTATCCCTTGCCTTTCCCTCCTATGCATCCCCTCCATCAAACCAAACATAGCCTTAGAGTTCAGCTCCTTGCTAGAACCGATGAAAAGTCACAACATTTTCCGACATGTGATGAAATTATATTAGTAGTTTAAGATATATGTGTGGCATTCAAAGGAGACGCTAGAGTTTAATTAGCTTAATTAATACTGTATTAGAGTTGGATAGAGTGCGGTTAACGTTTTGTTACAGAATTTGATTATTAGTTCTAAATATTGGATCCATTTGGGTAAGCCGTAAGTGATATTTTGGTAGAATGTTTTTTTGGAAAAGGAATTATAAATATAAGTTAAAAGATGTGATGTGATTTATATTTAGATAAACATTGAAAAATTGCTTTTTGTAAAAAGCAAAACTTGTTTGAATAAATATTAGAAAACTAATTGAAAAGTAACCACGTGTAATTGAAAAATTGACATATGAATATAATTAAGGAACTCCATCTAAATTTTTATGAAAAGAAAAATTTGTTTGGATAAATATTTGAAAAGTAAGTTTGAGTATAAAATAATTTAAGATGACATGAATATTATTAAACAATATGTGCATATATTATATTTATATATTATTTATTTAATCGTAAACATGAGTATTTTCAAAGCTTGACTAAAATATAACTCATCATGATAATATAATTAAGGCTTGACATGTAGAAAGGAAAGTCAAAAAAAAGAAAATGGTTACTTCTTATAGTTCTTAAAATTAACGAATGGCATGCGAATAATAAAATTATTTATGTGTGATCACTACTCATGATGATAAACTAAAAATAGTTTCAAAGCTTGACAAAAATATAACTAGCATTAACAATATATATATATATCTATCTATGTCACTTATAATTTTAGATTAGTCCATTTGATCTATACTATAGGTCTTCTTATGTGAGGGTTACAAAAATACATTTGTGTACGTCAAGATAAAACTCATCTCATTTAGCTACCTCATAAATCGTAAATCACGTTGAAAAAATAGTTTTTGCAAGGTAAACCAAATGAACATATATGTGTGAGGATGGTGGTATTATATTGTTGAGTAATGTTTCCTTAACAACCAATCATAGCTAGCTAGCTAGTACTAATTAATTGTCCAAACAATTCATCAAGCACTAATTTCACAGTTTCAATTTAATTAATCACAAAACAGGAAGAATATATCATACGTTCTCATGGATTATTTGAATTGTGAGAAAGCTAGAAAACAAATTAAATTTATAATTTTTGGTTTGTCCTCGTAATATTCAACAAGTTATTGTCAAAAGTCTATGCAAAAGACATTTTATTTTGAGTCTTCCCTGATATAAATCTTTCAACTTGAACCACAGCTAAATTCGAAGTACACAAGTCTGCTGTTTTATGATCAAATTCTACACACTGAGGTGAGGTCTGGAATGATAAACGCTTTGCTCATAGACCGTCCAGATCTGGTATACAACGATCCGCATTTAATTTATTTAAAATGATATTTTTTAAATAAAAAATAATAGTCAAAGAGTATCTTTATTTTACGTTATACATTATTAAAATAAGTTTTTAAGAAATTAAAAGAAATCAGATCGAGATTGTTCAGACTCATATGAATGACTTCGATAGATTTGATTAACTCTCTCTGCTCAACAAAGGAAATTGGTTGCATCGAGGTATTGTGCATGATTAATCACAATTTCTTCCAAGTATAGAAAATAATAGCCTTTTTAAGCTGATAGATTGCTCAAATTAAATAGTTTATTCATTTTATAGTGTCCTTTTTCCTTTTTTTTTTTAATATGCTCAATAGCATCATGGCATGGCTGTTCTTATTTTTTTCATGAAAGCAATAGGTAGTGATAGAATAGCAAATAATGCATTCAAGATTTTTTTTCTATATATAGAGTCCCAAGAAATACAATGGGGTGTTTGAGAATCTTCTAAACACCTCAAACGCACGTTCAATAATGTTTTTCCGTAAAATGAGATAATCTCTTTTACACATTTATCTTATAACTGGTAAAAGCACTTCTCTACCTTTTCAAATGGGATGTTTGGGAAAACTTCTAAACACCCCAAACGTACATTCAATGGTATTTTTTCAGAAAACGAAATAATCTCTTTCACACATTTATCTCATTGGTAAATAAATCACTTCTTTACCGTTTTTCCAAACGTTCCCAATATTGGGCTTGTTTGGGGAGGCCGTTTGCCTCCCCAAAAGCCATTTTTACGCTTACCGAGATAAAATTCCTCTCACATATTTACCTCGGAATCTGTATCCGTTTTCCAATGGATTATCCAAACGGAGCTAATAATTGAAACGAAAACGTAAATTGATTTGTTATCGTGTGGCATAAACATGTGATGAGGTGTCAAAATACAATAATTCACACACCCATCATATTTTAAAATAATTAACGATATCTTAACCCGTAATATATGTACTCGTCTAGTGTTGACAAAATATCCCCTTTCTTTATTTTAAAAAAAATAAAAAATGTAACATAGCCTCTTCTTCTGCTTCAAACTCGATCAGTAATATAATCACCATTTTATTTTCCCCCCTTTTTAATTTGTTTTCTTCAACACAACAAAACGATGCATATCACATTATTATAGTTTCACAAAAAATCAATTTCACAGGTCAGCCAAGCAAAGCACTTGTTATTGAGAAGGATGATGTGGGTTGACTCCTTCAAATCTTCGTACATTAATGATAATATTGTTTATTATTCTGAAGAAATATGTTGTAAATAAAAACTTGATTTAGATCCCATGTCTTGATATGTCCATGATTCATTATTTTTTATATAGTATGGTACAAGTCATCATCATCCATGCCTAATTAAACTCTCAATCTTCAATTGTTCATACACACTTCTTCAGTCATATTTATAAATCATTTACAGCATATTTTATATTGATAAAAAATTGAAACTTTATTAACTTTTCAACTCTATTCATTTTTAAGAATAAAGTTAACATGATAATAAATAAAAATAAGATTATATATTCATATGAAAAGTTTAAAAATATAATTAAAAATTCTTTCTCTCTTCATTTTAAATAGAACTGAAAGAGTGTATAGAACGATAGGCCCCGTAAATGTAATAAATGTTAGTTGAAAATGGAAAGATGTATTAAATCTTAGAAATTATAGTAGCAATGACATGCGGGGGAATCTATGATGTGTTTTTTTCAACCTAAAATATAAAATTGTCCTTCAATTGATATTGTCACCCTCCCTAATCCATCACCAATTGGGAGTTGGAAGTTGTATTAAATATAGAGAGCTTCTTAATGACTTTGATCCTTATATATAAATAAAGGTTGATCAATCTCTTAGCTATTATGTCAATACGACTAGTTTTGTTTTTGGAAATATAACAAATACTCCCTTCCATCCTTAATAAAGGATCTTGTTTATGGATGTAAGTTAGTCATAGATATAAGATTTTAGTTTTCTCATTGAATATTTTGTTCCTACGTTATTCTCATTAACTTCAGTCTTCTCATTAGCCTCAAACAATCAACTTACCATCCGACACTAGAATGAATTTGAATTTGACCATTTAAATATAAAGATTTGAGTTTAAATCTGTGTAAATGTAAAGGGGGAGCTTTAAAAGAACTATATATTTTTGTTAGGCAAAGGCAAGGGCGGACCTATGTTAGATTCAGCAGGTTCAACCGCACCCCCTGACTTCCAGAAAATTGAGTATATATTGGTGGTATATGATTTGTTTTACACCCAATCATTTGTTAATTTTGAATCCACTAAATTTTTGCTCAAATTCTTCTAAAAAGATATTGAGAATAAATCTCACTTATCTTCTCAAAAAAAAGTTTACACCTCATGTCTAGAATCCTGAGTCCTCCACTAGGCAAAGGTATCCTCCTACTAGATAAGTAATCTTTTTCAATGCACTATTATGTATAAATGTGGGCACATGATTTTTTAGTGAGATTCGAATCTTAATTCATCATATTGTAAGGATTAACCTGCTTTAGTAGATCCAGACCTCGTTGGTTGAAATATCTACTTTCAGTTGAACAAAATTTAATCAGTTAGTGATATTAAAAAGTCACAAATAACCCATTAACTTTTAAATTTGTGTGATAATTAATTAGGTTTTATATTTAGATGTGAATATTCTTTTTTCCTCCCTCTTTTAGATAACAATGGCCTTGCTACTATTGCTGCATCAATCTTCAAACTGACGTCGGGCTAATTTAGCGTTACATGCACTTGGAAGCAGGAAAATACTTTTTTTTTGTTTCCCGCCCGGTATCCGGAACTTCGCTCCGACTAATCCGGACCCGACCCACGTCGCGCACCTGGAAATGGTGGATGAGTCTCCCGACGGTGGCTACTGCATATATAAGGACTCGAACTCGAGACCTTTCTTAAGCTGGAACAAGCCGCTTACCACTTGATCCAACCAACCGTTGGTGGAAGTTGGCAAATACTACAGATGGTAACAAATCCAAATTTTAAACGTGTGGCCTTTCAGGTGGCTTAAAATCCATCTCTTTGTGGGGGCAGCCTAAAGTTTAGGATCAGCATGTAGACAGACTTTTAATCCAAATCCTTCACTAACTTTTACTCAGATTTTATCATGGCAACAAACTTTGACTTTCCTATTCTTACTTGTCTTCTGTCAATGCACATCTCTTCATTTCTTTTCCTTGAGATAGTTATCCCAAGATAATAAATACGAAAAAATTGGGAATCTTTAATTGGGTATGCAATATATATATATATAAACAGTATTTTTCTGGAACAAGGCCAAAAATCAAACACTGACATAGCTTAATTTATCTTGTAGTGAAAAGATGTCATGAGCATGGAAATTGTAAATGAATGGATGTGATTGGTTATTTCTCAATTCATTGAATTCTTATCAAGGCAACGACCTCAGTTGTTTACAATTATAAGACTCTGTTTTCCCCCAACTTGCCATCACTATCAAATTCAGCAAATATTTAAACGCAGGGTCCTACAGAAAAGGGTGGAGAATCAAATGAAGACGCAACGGACAGCCTGAGAAGACAACAAATTAAGAAAACAGAGACTTATAAATGAGGTTACTATTTGTGATCAGAGAGAAGATCGATGTTGAAGTTCTCATTCACACCAACCCCGTAACAGCAACAACAGACTTCTGCTGCAGAACCATGAACCAACTGGGTCTTCTTCTTCTTATTTGTTTTTCTCTTCTCTTTCTAGGTTTCTTCCATAATGTTACAGCACAACAACAGATGAACGACAGTGCACCTTCAATGGATGGCATGGCAAATTTCCAACCAAGTTTAGCAGTTGTCATAGGAATCCTATCTCTTATGTTTTCACTCACATTCATTCTTCTCTTGTATGCCAAATTCTGTCAACGCAGAGCTTCTGCTCACGTTGACCCTGAGAATCAGAGTCACTTCCCTGCACTTGTGAGATCAAGATCCAGATTCTCTGGAATAGACAAGACTGCATAGAATCTCTCCCCTTCTTCAGATTCTCGTCCCTCAGAGGCTCAAAAGAAGGTCTCGAATGTGCTGTGTGCTTATCAAAGTTCGAAGATATTGAAATACTCAGACTTCTTCCCAAATGCAAACACGCCTTCCACATAGATTGCATTGATCATTGGCTCGAGAGGCACTCTAGCTGTCCTCTTTGTAGACGTAAGGTCAGTTCTGATGACTCAACCATACTTGCCTATTCAAACAGTTTGAGGATTTTAACAAACCAGTCAGAAAATGGTGAGGAGCCCAATATAGAGATCTTTGTTGAGAGGGAGGAAGATCGTAGTCATGGTTCTTCTTCTAGATTCAGAATTGGAAGCAGCTTTAGGAAATCTGGAAAGGGTGTCATTAATATTAAAGAAGAAGAATTGCCAATCCAAGAAGAAATAGAGCATGATGATGGTGGTGGGAAGTTGTATCACAAGCATAACCACAAGATTACCATAAGTGATGTGGTGTTCAAGCAACGATGGAGCAACGTGAGCTCTTCTGACCTCATGTTTCTGAATTCAGAGATGATTAATTCTGTGCAGAGCAAAAGATTCCATCTTTCAGAATCAAATGGTGGGAAGACTGGAGCTTCAACTTCATCAGAAAATGGGCATATCAGCAACATAAAGGAGGAGATGGAGAGGAAGATATCATTCGAGACAAAGGTTGGTTCATTAAACTGTATTTTAGATTCATCAGATTGTGTGGGAACTTCATCTTCTAGTCAAACATCAAAATATGTGAATCCTGCGGAGAAAAGATCGATGTCGGAAATCACTGGTGTGTCAAGATTTAGAGATTTGGGTATGAGAGGCAGAGTATCGAAGGATTCTTCGGTGATTTCAAGTGATGTTAGAGAGGAAAGGAGGAGGGAGCTATGGCTGCCAATCGCCAGAAGAACAGTTCAATGGTTTGTGAATAGAGAAAGATCTCGGCCATAAATGTTTAGCTTCATCAATAAGCTCTCACCTTCTAAAGGTAAGGTGTGATCTGTTTTAATACTTTTCATGAACATTAGTTGAATAGACACTTTTTTTTCTCCAATGAATAGACACATGTTGATCAACTGCTTCATGTAGATTTTGCTTAGCATTTTTTCTCAAGAGTATGTAGCTCTTTATATATATATATATATATATAAAGACTGTTGGCAAGTGGTTACACCATTCTAACCTACTGTAGGGCCAATAAGGGGTGAGGTCTTATAAAAAGGTACGTTTCATTTCTATCTCCCCCGGCCTCGGAATGGATGGTTAAGGGGCAAGAGTACGTAGCTCTGGACAAACAGATAATAAACCTTTCTTTGCAGAAAAAATGTGATATATACAGATAACAAAATTTAAAAAATTAATAAAAATGAAATTTGTATAGTTTTATAAATAGTCCCTCGTATAGTCGTATATATATTTCTTTCATTTACCGGGAAAAAACGACATATCTTTTTTTATATATATTTTTATGCCTTTCCTATGAATATTATAACATTATAAGCAACTTAAATAAGAACACCAATAGCGATGATGATGAGGATGGTGATGAAGTTAACAATAACAGCACCATCCTGTTTCGAGGGATCGAGCATGTTCTTTTTCTTCAACTTTATGATCAAGCAAGCAAGAGATCAGACTCTTGCTTATCTTCTCTGAAGCAATTGCAGAGGCAAAAAGCAACTTCAAGAATGGTAGTTTTTTTTTGGAGCTAAGGTCCCAAATAAGCAAATATTTAAAAAATGATCCCTTGGAGAAAAATATTTAATGAGAGGTCACATTGACAACATGAAATGTTGTGAACACAGCACATGGTGTTGTCAATACAAGGACATCATATTGTTAATGGGACCTCTCATTAAATATTTTTTCTCTATGGGATCATTTCTTAAATAATTTGCTTATTTGGGACCCGAGACTAAATCTCTTTTTTCTTCACTTTCCTTTCCTTTTTTTTTTTTAAAAAAGAAGTCAATCCGTACTTACACTCCTTTTAACACTTTATTTACATGAAAGCATTTATTCTCCCTTGAAGTAAAAAAATAGCATTTATTTTCTCTTGAAAAAATTCGCAAGACTGATTTAATGCCAAAAGATTATTAACTAGGCAGACTTGTTATTAAATTTATACAAAAATAAAAGTGAAAGTAAATTCTATAAGCAAATTTTTTATACCCACACCAAAAAGATAAACATATACCATATGAATTGTTTTCTTAGAGATCCTCCAATTAATCAATGAGGTTAGTTTCACCGGAAAAGTCTACTCCCTCGCAAATTTAATAAATTAAGGTTCAAATTTGTAGTAGGATAAATACTAACATTTAAACATGTGTCTATGAAACAAAACTCTCTAACCCATAACCTTAAACCTCACAACCAAACCTGACTTGCGGGAAGCCCCAAAACACAGAAATCCGGGTCTCCAATTTATATTGGATAACGGAGTAAATTTAGTAATGAAGTTATTGGTTAAAAGCACCCACCATAATTAACTTTTGAATGGCATAAATTTAGCAATTATCAATTAATAATGTGTAAATTTAGCAACAATCAATTAATAAAGGTGCAATAGCAACGCCGTTAATTTTATATTAACTCTATTAGCCAGCTGACATATTTTACTATTTTTAGTATATATGGGTTCTTTTGGAATCATTTAGGTAATTAAAACTACTTTTTTTTGTTTAACTTCCTTCATGAAAATTGTTCTAAATAATTTTGTCTGGTAATTAAAATAACTCATTTTTGTTAACTTTTTCCCCTTTTCTTATTCTTTTTGCTTAACTTTTTTTTCTTTTATTAAAAATTAAACAGAAAGGAATAGTTTTGAGTACCATTAGAAACAAAAAATTATTTAGAGCAACTTTCATGAAGGAAGTTAAGTAAAAAATAATAGTTTTGATTATCTAAATGATACTAAAACGAACCCCTAAATCATAAAAATAGTAAAATATGCCAGTTGGTTAACGAGTTAAAGTAAAATTAACGGCATTACTAAATTTACACCCTTATTAATTGGTTGTTGTTAAATTTACGCATTCTTCATTGACTGTTGTTAAATTTAGACCATCCAAAAGTTATTTACATTAAATACTCCTAATGAATAACTTGGTTTAACCTTTACCCATTTATATTTGACAATACTTCATAAGAGGATACGGAAATCATAATAATAAATGCATAATGGGATTAAGTTTCCCATGGAGGTGTGGTTTTGGTCAATTTCTTAAGTGACAAGTAGGCATCATTTAATGGCGCAAGGCAAGTAACAGTATGAAACAAGTGACATATATGGGGGCCCACTTCCCTTGTCCTTAAACAACCCAAGCAGGCTGCTCCGCCATTGTTTAATGAAACAGATATCCAGAATCTGCTTACATAACCCACAGAATTAAAATTTTGCTACTTTGAGTTTTTATACAAAATCTTTGAACCCAGACTGTTATGTCGCCATGATCTGGCTACTATGCATAAATTAATGGTCATGTTAGTGATAATCGTGGTTCCATTTTGTGTTTGGTTAGGTGTGCCTCTCGTCCTTTCTCTGATTATAATATCATGGGGATTCAACCAGACGCAAGAGTCAGTAATTAAAATACAGAGGAGAACGTGGGGAGTATTTTGAACCATGTGATGACTTATTGACATGGTGATGTGATGTTAGCCATCTTGGCTAGTAGTTGAGACGCCCCGGACCTAAATCTGGTTAGTTTCCAAGCCTGGTTCTTGAAATGTTGCTTTATGCAATTAATCCCTCAAATCTCGTATGTTTATTTGCTACTTGGAAAATTGGTCAACAGGCCAAATTTTTCAAAGGTGGAATCATGTAAAATTGTAATTAAATAATAATTAACACATTAGACATCTTTTGCGGGGCCATGACAGTAATGCCTGTTTGGTTCATGAAATCAGGGAAAATGTAATGTAATAAAGATCAACATAAGATTTGTTTGGTATGATATTCAATAATATGAAAATCAATATATATTATTTATATTTTATTAAATTAGCCTTAAAAATAAAGGTTCATTTTTAAGGATGGCATTAGTGAATAGATGATTAAAGTGGAGGCAGACTGTACAGGAGCTAAAAGGTAAATAATGTAATTTTTTTTCCAAATTCCCACATATTATAATCCTCGTTTATATGACCATTTATATTATGTAAGACTAACCAAACATCTAAATTTTGACACAAAACACCAAACATATAAATAAACCATTTCCATTAGGATTGCATGTAAACCCCCTTTCATATAATCCAATCA
>JANTPZ010094759.1:0-27596 GCA_025593235.1 Vachellia pachyceras | reverse complement strand
CAAACAAAATAGAAGATACTTACGGATAGAAGATTCAGCTGGGAGATAAACCTCGTGCTGCGAGGAACCATACGAGACATTGATCTTGATCATGGGCCCAGCACGATAAGAATCAGCTCCACTGTGGTCATCATCAACACCAGCATCACGTCTCTGAACGAACATTCCACCAGGTCTCATCTCCCACTCGGTCTCGTCGTTCTGCCTCGGCGGTGGGGCGCCACAGAAAATTGAGCTATTCATCATCAAAATTGGGTTGCGCTTGACGCAAACAAATTAAATGCTTAAAATGGAATTTTTCAGAGAAGTCCTACAAAAGGAAACGCTAGGGACGGAGTTTGACAAGAGGTGGGAAAGTGAGAGAGGAAGAGAAAGGAGTCAGAATCGAAGGAGCAGGTTGGGAAGTGGAGACAGATCGACACGATGTTATCTATTTCCAATTTCATAGGGAACGATTGGTCGCCGTCATCTTATTAGTCTCTTAAAAGTTAATTAATAGTAGTAATAAGACAAGTCAAATAGGTAAATTAAATGATCTCATGTGCTTTACTTTATCTATACATAAATATTATTAGGAAGAGGATATTAAATGTAAATAGTTAATTTTAAAACAGAGTGACATTACATGAAGGGCAAAACTGAAAAAAAAAAATATTTTTCTTAGTGTACAGATTTTGTTTTATACTTAGTATGTAAATTCTTCCATGAAAATAAGTAGATAAGGACAGATAAAATAAATATATCAATAATAAATATTGGTGTTATCATCATCATAAAAGTATGCTGCACTATATTGAATTAAAAATAACAAAAATGGTTATATTGACTAATAATTAATATTTTCTATGCATTAAAAATAATTTTTTATTTAAGAAATATACCATATTAATGTCTTCTCATAAAATCTTCAAAAAAAAAAAAATAATTGCGGCATCTTATAGTGGGGGTGTTTGGGAAAGCTTCTCAACACCCCAAAAGCACATTCAACAGTGTTTTTCCGCAAAACGAGATAATCTCCTTCATACATTTACTTCATAAATGGTAAAAATACTTATGTACCGCTTTACCAAACGGACCCACTATAAGATTAAGAGTGCATAAATACTTGGTAACATCGCCAATAGCAATTGGTCCAGGTGAGGCACAAAGTAATTTCTAGATCATATTCACCAAAAGAGAAGGCCATTGGAACATAATGAGCCCTATCATTTTAATGATGAAAAAAAATTTCAACTATAATTGATATTTAGCTTTAAATTATAAATTGTGATAACATGTGATTATTCATATTTTAATTATATAATTAAATTATCATATTGTAATTAATTTCTAAATCAATTTATTTTATCACTTCGTTCATTCAAACTGCATATATTCTTAATGATTAAGGGTGAAAACTGGGGAACAAAGATTCAGAACACAAAGGACCGGAATGCTTCAGTAACGTTTGCCAAACAAGACCAAACAAAAAAAAACCCCCCATGGGTTTATATTTACATGAAACTACATGCCCTGTCTTCCAACCCATTTGCTTAATCTAATTCATCAATCCATTTAAACATAGGAGCTCGATTCTCCACCAATTCACACAAAGTGCTTATCCTGTTTTCAACCTGTGCAGCCTCAGCTTTGGCAGATGCTAAACTAAGCTCCATGTTGGCAATCTCTTGGCTAAGATCTTCTGACTTTGTGCACAATGTCTTCAACTCAGAGGTGGCATTGTCTATTGCTGACTGGGCCTCCCAAGCCTCACTCACCTGCAAGCGCATCTCACCAATGAAGCCGTCATCAAAGCCAAAGGTCTTGAGTTCTCCAAGCGCAACTTCAATCTCGCTCATCTTCGACGAGTTCAAGGTGCCAGCAGATGTAGTTGAGAGTAGTTGAAGGAGATTGGATAGAGAACAAAACATCCAACGAATGAAGGTCCTCCTTCTATCAGACCTAATCAACATTAGGCTGGGATATTTGTTAAAGGCTATCTCCATTAGTTTGGTGGCTTTATCATCTAGTTCACACAGCTAGATTTTTTGCCACGTTAGTAGAGACACTTGCAGAAGCTCCTGTAACAGCAAGGGAAGGTGAGATGAGCTGTAGGATCTCCCCAACGTTGGCGTAAGTGTCTTCATCTAAATAGTCTTCAGAGGTTGGGGCACGGGCAGGAATCGATTGAATTCGTGAAAAGGGAAAACTATTATTAGCTGAGGTCTCGGTTGTGCCTGTTTCAATCTGCCCAGTGAATTGGGATATCTCAGGGATGTCTTCCATTACTAGACCGTCCTCAATTTGAGGTTGGAAATCTGCAGACGTAAGAAAAGTACACTGTTAGCAGAGGCAAAATTCAGCATGGTAGTTTAAATAAGAACATGCGTACCTCCAGTAGTAGAAGAGTAAATAAGATTGTCAGGTTGAGAAGGAGCGGTAGCCCCTCTTTCAGTCCCCTCCTGAACTTGAGCACGCAAGTCTGAGGGAAGTGAAAAATGCCTTAACATTGGGATGAAATCATGGAAACGAGAGTAGAGTTTGCCTCTTCTTCAAATCTCGAGATATAGATAGATAGAAAGATAGACAGACAGAGAGTCACACACAGAGTTTAGTAACCACCAGAATTAACCAAATAAGGTATTTTAAAGGATTAAACTAACTTTTGGTTCTCATAGTTTCCCTCAATTTGGGTTTTACTCCCTGCAGTTTCAAAGTTTTGTCTTTGTTTCTTGAAGTTTAGCCCGTCTGAAACCGTTAATCCCTGATAACTGGATATGGTCAATAATTACATGGACCGGTTGTATCTACTTTTGGTCCCTATAGTTTGTCCTAATTTAGGTTTTAGTCCCCGAAGTTTAAAAGATATAGTTTTGATCCCTCAAATTCACTATGCTGAACACTGTCAATCCCCGTATTAAAATAACTTAAACCAGATATTAACACCGTTTATTTTGCTTATGCATCACTTAACTCCATTAATGATGGTGAAATGACTTAATAACCCAAAAATCTTACATTCCACTCTTAATAAATAACTGACTCCATAGAGTTCACCATCATAGAACTTAACAAATTACACCTACTTGTTCGACATTATATTTTGATTCCGCCATTAAAAAGGAACATCCGCTCTAACAAATTCGTCTCCGAATCAACATATCGAATGAGAAAATACAAAAAAAATCAATCTTATTTATTACGTACCTTTCGCACAATGAGAAAATGAGTCAAATTCTAGAGGAACAAACATGTGGGACATGGTCCTTGCAATCAAATCATCGATACAATATACAAGAAGAAAATCTAGATATTTGATATATTTTTTCTTTGAATGAGATCTCAATTTCAACGATGGTTTCATTAGATGTATTGACACGGAAACAGAATTATTAGAGCGAATGTTCCTTTCCGAAGGGTGGAATCGAAATCTAGTGTCGAACAAGCAGGTGTAATTATTGAATTCTATTGTGGCAAATTCAATGGAGTGAGTTATTTATTAAGAGTGGAATGTAAAATTTTGGGTTATTTATTTCATCATACTTAATGGAGTCAGTGACATAAAATCTGACTTAAGTCCTTTTAAAACTACAGGACCAACAGTTTTCGATAGAGTAAATTTAAGAGATCAAAACTACAACTTCTAAATTTCAGGGATCAAAACCTATATCAAGGCAAACTTTAGGGATTAAAAGTAGGTTTAGACAGTCCACATAAGCATTGATCATATCCAATCATTAGGCCACATTAGCAAAGTTAATGGTGATAGAATACTAGCAGCACACAAATAGGAGAACAGTTAGGAGTTTGACTGAGTCCTTAATTATTTATTATTCACTGTTTAGGAGTCTGTTATTGTGAGTCTGTTTAATTATTATTATTATTATTATTCAGTTTATTAGTAGTCAGTTGGGTCAGTCATGGGATCATGTTCGCAATTGTAGGGAGTTAGTTACTAATTTGTTGTTATAAATATCATATCCTACTGTAGTCAAAACAGGGATGAATGAATGAAGAATATTTTATCTGAGTATTGGAGATTCTCCAACTCTTGGCTTCTTTTATCTCCCATTAAGTGAGATTCTTGCTAAATGAGAGAAACTAGAAAAGACTGATGAGTTCTAGATCCTGGAACTCATCATTTGGTATCAGAGCCATTGCTAGGCTACCTGTGCAGGTTAAGTGAGATGCTTGCTTATGTACTCAACAGTTAGTCTTTATGAAGAGGAAAAAAAAAACAACTTTGTTGTCCAGTCCCAATATGTCCGTCGTCCAGTCCGTCTGATTTAGGTCCTTTTGAAACAATAGAGACTAACAGTTTTAGACGGATTAAACTTCAGGGACCAAAACAAAACTTTGAAGTTACAAAGATCAAAACCTAAATTGAGAGAAACTATGAGGATCAAACGTTAGTTTAACCCTATTTTAAATACCCAAAAAATTGAACGGTTGCAATTAAAATTCCTTGTGTACAAATTTCATGTTATTTCAAGCCCCACAATCCACATGCTACTGTGGGTTGCCCAGTTAATTTATGCTTTGCATTTTAAGCTCTTTCTATGTGACTAAAATTTAAGATGTGGGTTTTTTATAGAATTGACTTACCAAAGAGATTCCTCCTTCTCCTAACCAAAGCCTCACTAGTGCTTGGATCCACAGCCTCATCTGTAACTAGGGATTCAAACTCCCTGCTCCCAGGACAAGTAATCTGCTGCCAACCATGAAATAATTCTCCTGAAGATGAAGTTGGGGGTGGGGCATTCATGCTTCCCGTTCCAGGGTCAGAAGTCTCCCCAATTCTATTTAGGAATGCATTCCCGTTGTTGCCAGAAGGCACGGAGTTTATCTCCTTTAGAGAATCTAATCTATCAACAATGCTCTGCACTCGAGATACCTGAAGAAAGGTGGTAAAATTGATGTTCAGGCTTCTGCAGTCAATAAGTGTAACCCCGATCCTAATGAGCCTCAAGAGGAAATCTAACACACTTCTACGAAGCAGTAAGGGTAAGGTAATGTGATTTATACCTCAGGCAATTAAAAATTTAAAATAATATCAATTTCACATCTATTCAGAGTATTCTAAGAAAAAATGCATCCTGATATTCCATGCATATGGGATAAAATAAATAAAATGATGATAAATCATCCAACAAAGAATCCTACTGGCTGTCCATGCATTACAACACTCAACACATTGTAGCTACTAAACAGTGAATTTATCGCAAATTGATCCATTTAGTCAGATAAGAGTACAATTGCACTATGGAATCTAGGTAGCCATCTCTAATAAAGTTTTGATTAAAAAAAAAGTTGAGAAGAAAATGGAAAGAGTCAAAGGCAAGCAATATAATACAATGACATTGCATTGCCACCAGTATCATTGCCCAATTTGAATCCTTAACTGCACTCAGGAGAGACAATTTATTCTCTGAGCCATTCTAATCGGTTGATGCAATGTATAATGAAATTAAACATGCAAAGAATCTTCAAACCAAAACTGTAGCGTACTTAAGCTTCATCCTGAAAGAATAATAATTTTTCAGGACCATTGCATGAATTTCGTTACTATGTCAAACCTAAATAATACTAAATTAATACTAATATAATAGAAAAAGATCAGTCATTTCTTTATACTCCTCCTGCAAGTGGTTCTTTGGTGAATAACTCAAAAAATAAAGCTACTTAAGAAAGTTATTTGGTAAATTTGTAGAAGTTCGCAAAGATTAATCTAAGATAAATGCAGTAGACAATAAGTATTTCAAAGTCATTCAAGCAATAGCATTTTCATAAACGTAAATCTTCATTAAGCATCTAAATAATAAAAAACAACCCTCCAACATTCCGCCAAATAAAACATTGAAATTAATTAACAACACAACCCATTATTATAATTACTAGCAACTCTCTTATTTGCAACATATTTTCACCATCGTCAGAATTGATCTGAAAGACACCTAAAGTATGATGCATCATCATGGCAGTTACTTCATATAAGGCATAGCATATGATCACATACTGCTTTGTTTTTTTCCTTAGACAACAGTCTGCTTTGTTATTTTAAACACCAACATCGACAGATGCTGCCACTCATGGTCCATGACTTATAATTTGTCAAAATAAGGATACCATGAAAATGGCATGAACAAGAAACAAAACATTAGAACTTCATACTAGTCTTGAAACCATAAATATTACCTCAGTTTTTCTCAGCAGCCTTGCTTCACCTTCAGCCTCAATGGCATCCAGTTTCAGCAACTGCCTCATAAGCAACTCAGACAGGGTAAGAAATTCGTTCTCCGCAACATTGGTTCCACATTTTACAGCCACCTGTAAGGCTTCTATCTGCAAGGTTGAAATGAGACGAATGATCATTCTCTATCTAACATGTTTTCAATTATTCTAACCTAATATTCATCTTCAGCAAGCAGTCAAATAGGAAATAAGGACTCACACTCTCAGAGAGCTGGTCCACCTCTGCTCTAACTCCAGCAACAGCTTCAAAAGCTTTCGACATGCCAAAATTTGTCCTGATTTCCTCAAGTTTCCTCCCTCTGCTAGCAGCTTCCTTAAAAAGAAATATTTCTGAATTGTCCTTTACACCTTCAAAGTGCAAATGCTCTTCATCCTGCTTTTCTTTTCCTCGGAAGATGAGTATTTGCTCTTCAGGATCTAAACCCGTTTTATGTGCAAGCAGTCTCTTAACATCCCCTGTTATTGAAGATCTAATAAGGCTATTATGTATTAAAAAGGAAGTAATATATTCAATATCTAAAGCTTCTTCTGCCACATGTTCCTAGCTTTCTAGATAGACTCAAGATAAATAAATCATCAATACCATTTTCCAGGGTGTAACTTTAATACACCCTAAATAAGGAAAATAATGATGAAAGGAAATAAGACTAAATTGCTCAACAACTACTTTATTCATGAAATTTCAAGCTTTTTTCCATGCATTTAGCACATGACTCATCAACTTCAATCCTATCAATTTTGTCCTCGCATTTTCTCAAAGCATAAAATATTCTCCAACTCAACGATCGACATCCAAAACTGCAATCGGAAACCTATTTCAAAGATTTTTCACATTGAAATATAATTCAATGAACATATCCTACCAAATTACATGGTGCCATATTAACTATCATATTAAATACACTGCCCAGCAAGTATATATGATCAGAAGATACACATTCACCAAATAATTAACCCAATCCCAACTCCTGGAAGTTCTGACCTTAGTCTGTTAAGAAAATCATAAGTGTCCAATTTTAGATGCAACCTAATAGCAGAGCCTCAAATGCTACCTTGCATTAGAATTAACCAAAACTGAAGGTGCAAAATAACCAAACAGTCGACAACCTACTCAAGATTAAACTTCTCCTTGTTAATTTCCTAAATTTGGCTTATCACATATATTTAGTGAACGAGTTGGATCAACATATTATTAAGTTTATTCAGTTGAGTTTCTACTCTGGCTCACCAAGTTGAAAACAACTTGATTGATAAAGTCCTTTTTTTTTCAATATGTTCTATGCTTTTATATTAGAAGCTTTGTTGTTTGTTCTGTGATTATATATTGATTTTAGTAAACATCGTAAACAAACATGAAAGTTTATGCATCTAAGTGGTATATATGTAGTACAAATTTATAATTTTAAAGTTCCTTTTTTTTCGGTGCAGAATTTTAGGGAAAAAATTTATACACAATCATAAATTACATTTATGATTGTCAGCATAGCTTTCGGGCTCGACTCCGTCAAAGGAACTTAAAATGATGGCCAATGTTGGTTTTGATTAATCTGCGGGCTCAAAATTTGCCTCCATGTGGTTTTTTTTTTTTTGGCCAATCGCCTCGCTCTCTTTTATATAAACAAGTTTGATTATCATTAGCCTGGACTTGATTGATCTACATCCATAACATAATATAGTCAAATTCAGGAGCAACTCAAGGTTCATCGTAATCGGAGAAGGGAACACAAAAAACAAAAAACAAAAAAAAAACTCACCGAAAGTAGATTCAGCAGGGAGAGAAACCTCGTGCCGTGAGGAATGATTCGAGATAGTGATCTTGATAATGCGCCCACTGTTACTCATATCCTGCTGGCCCTCCTCGTTCTACCGCGTCAGCTAGCCGCCGATTGGAATCGATCAATTGAACTGTAAAAGATCAAGGTTTGGGCTTCTCCAAAGTTTCCCAAGAGATCAAGCAAGATAGGGGACTAAGATTATTGCCACGTCGTTGATATATATACTTGTATAGAGGGTAAAGTAGGAGTGTAGGACCGATGCTATTTCTCATCATTTGCTCACCACCCTATTTTTTTTTACAATTTAATTAATATCTTTAGAAAAAAAAATTAATTTTTTAATCTTTAATTATTAATTCATTTATAAGTCAATCCCTTAATTTTAATTTGAAGTAATTTAGTCTCTCAACTTTTAGTTCATCTGTAACTGAATCCCTTATCTTTTCATTTTTTATATTATCATTCTTGTTATTTCTAATTCAAAACAAGTTATTCTATCTAATAAAAATATGTAATGAAATAGTTTCAACTCATCTCCACGATAATGAACAAATCAATTGTCACCTGCGGTGAATTAATCCAGCTATTGCAATCACTAATTCCACACTCCCATTTAACCTTTTCTATTCTTCATGAGATCGAGAGTATTTTGAAACATGAATGGGATTTCGTGTTTTCAAATTTAAAGATGGTTTATTGTGACTTCTTCAGTTTAAGTCAGCGTTAAACTCCTCTTTGAATAAAATGATTAAGGTCGAGTTTGAAATAATAAGAATGATAATATAAAAGAGAGAGAGAAAATAAGGGACCCAATTATATACCAATTAAAAGGTCAGAGATTGAGTCGCATCAAGTTATAGTTAAAGAACTAAATTACAAATGAGTTAAAAGTTATGGAATTAAAAAAATTAAAAAGTGTCTATCATGATGAAATTGCACAAAATTTAAAATATAAGGGATAAATTGTATAAAAAACGGCTAACTTTGCACATTTTATCTCACATATCTCTGCTTTGACAATATCTGATATGTATAAGATAAAATTAAGAAATAACTAATAACTTTCTCTGCTTTGTAATGGGGGAATGCATTAATATTTGTGCAGATGAATAATTGACAAAAAGCAGCCGAAGACTTGAGGACAATGGGACGAACAAGACTTGGGAAGGAACATGGAAAATACCAATCCACTATCCAAGTTGCTTCCATAGATTAAAAAAAAAAAGGCAAAAGTTATTGTATTGCAAACTTGCGAAGGAAGGAGGAAGAACATCATGTGAACAGAAAAACAATTATTGGATTGCAAACTTGCTAAGGAAGGAGGAAGGACATCATGGTGGGCACCAAAGCCTTTACTCAATCAATTCCACTTTCATAAAGCTGATACAATCAAACCGGCCCTTCCCCATCTCTTTTTAGACTTCACTGCCATCAAATCAAGGGAGGTGTTTAGGTACGTTGTCTTAGGGTTTATCTCATTCTTAAAATAGTTTTTATAGATTTTAGAGTAAAATTTAGGTTTTAAAGAATAGATTTTAGAAAATAGTTTTTACAGATTCCGAGGCAAAATCTATGTTTTGAAAAGTGATTTAGGGCTTGTTTGCATCATCTTCCTGAAACTTAGATTTTACCCCAAAACCTAGGTTTTGTTCAAGCACAAAAAATTTTCAGAAAAGTTATTTTGGTTACAAAACCTCGGTTTGAAACTTAGGTTTTTCTCTTTCCTACTTTTTCCTCTTCTTCCTCATCCCTACTTGTTCCTTCTTTCTCTTTCCTCTTTCCTACTTTTTCTTTCTTTCTATTTCTTCTCTCCTACCTTTCTTTCTTCTCTTTCATATTTCCTACTTTTCATTCTTTCTCTTTCCTCTTTCCTACCAACTTTTTTACATCGGGATCTGTAAAAACTAATACCTTCCCAAACATAAATCAAATTTCAAAACCTAAGTTTTGCCTTTGATTCTGTAAAAGTTATTTTCTACAATCTATTCTTCAAAACCTAGGTTTTGCCTCGAAATCGGTAAAAAACTATTTTCAAAATAGCTTCCAAACAAGCCTTTATGTTTGGAAAGTTATTAACTTTTACAAATTTCGAGGCAAAAAGTAGATATGAAATAGGAAAGAGAAAGCATGAAAAGTAGAAAAGAGAAAAGAGGAGAAAGAAAAGGTAGAAAACATAAAAGAGAAAGAAGGGAAAAATAGGAAAGGGGAAAGAAAAAGAAAAAAGTAGGAAAGATAAAAGAGGAAAAAGAGGAACAAGTATGAAAGGGAAAACTTAGGTTTCAAACCGATATTTTGTAACCAAAATAGCTTTTCAGAAAAAATTTCGTACTTGGACAAAACCTATGTTCTAAAACCAAACATGGGTTTCAGAAAAATTAATCTTTATTTTTAATGAAAAATTATTTTAATGATATAAAATTAAAAATAAAATTAAACTCTTAATTACCACATTTTCAAATAATAATTTTTATTAAAAAAATTTTATTTAGAAAAATCAAATTTGCACATCAAGAATTAGATGTGAACGGTTTCGAAATTTTAAAATGTCCGAGACATATATTATTATTACACTCACTTTTTAAAAATAAAAATTCTCAGCTACATCTTGTCTTTCTGCTGTCAGAGATTAGACACTGTGTGTATTTAAAAATCTGTTAGAAAAATGATTTCACATAAGCTGAGATAAGTATGTGAGGAGTTTTATTTTGCATTGTACAGGGAAACATGCAGAGTGATGGTGGACCGCCTTATTCTGGATTGCTGAAATTAGGCGGCCAGACTTGTGCTTTAGACCACTTGCGTGCATACAAATACATTCGTAGATATGTACGTAGGTATGTGATATATATATATATATATATATATATATGTGTGTGTGTGTGTATATATGCACAGTTAATATAACGGTTATTAGCTAGTGAACGAAGATCATCCGAAAGCAGCTATGAATACGGCTTCCCCAACTACGTGCCCTGCTATTGCCTCCACCAGCTTCTCCTTGGTAACCTGCAACCACTCCAAGTATATTACTCCTCTGATACTAAACGTAAGATTTGATTTAATTTAATTTGTCGGGTAATTGATAAATTGGTCTCATCAATATCCCTTAATTTAATTTGTAGAGAGAAGTATTTATTTGGTTCTATTTATATATCACCTCATGTATAATTTTACCATTCATTTATTATACGTTGACTTTGTTCTCACATGTTATAGTGGATGTTAAATAGAATCGAAGTTGGAAAGTAATTGAATTTTAAGACAAAGTTAATGAGATTTAATGTTTCTCCTTCTTCGTCCGGCTTATGAGCCAAAAATCATTGTTTGTGTTAGAGGTAATGAGGGGTGGGAATAGGTCAGGCCTCTATCAAGTGGCTTATGGCTTGACATATTTAGAGCCTGGCTTGACCTGACCTATTTATTAAAAACGCTAGTCTAATGCCTATTTAAAGGCCTGCGAGCCTATTTTTTTAAGTCTGACCTGTAAATTTTCAGACTGATTTGTTTATATATAAAATGAATATAATTTTTTTATACGATGCAAAAACACTTTTTTTTTTCTCAATCCTAATTTTATATTAAAAACTTACATATATAATAAGTATAATATACTTAAAGTCTACATTTAAGCATATTTAAATGTGTATAATACTGGCTTAAAGCCTAATTTAATGCCTTTTTAGTGGTCTACATTATATATAGGTTTCTAAAAAGGTTTCAGGCCTTACCAGGCCTTTCAAAGGCCCAAACCTGAGTTTAAAAAAATGCCTACATGCAGGCTCAGGCTCAGGTTCAGGCTCAATATCTTCATTACAGGCTTAACCCTATTTAATTAAAGCCTGGCCTGCTCTATTTTCATGCCTACTAATCAAACATTATCAGGGATATTTTTCGTAAACCTTTTAGGGACTTAAGGGACTCGTGAGGTGAAGACTTAAATCGGATAGTAGGACCTCTATATATAGAGCTCGAGAGTGATTAACTAACTACGATATTATTATCTAACACCTCTGGGAGGTTAATTTAGGCTATAGAGTTTGTAAAAATGTGGATGAGAACTTGATATACAAGTACCTGATTATCAAATGCATGTCAGAATCCAAAGCATAGAGTTTGAACTCAAACCTATCGCCATAATTAGGCATCTTGGGTCCACTCCACAGCTTCACGTTCCAGTCATTAAGCCCTTCTTCAATCCCACAGTGCATCTTCATTTTCAGTGTCGGCGGGATGTTCAACACCACCCAGTGAGTCACTGGAAGAGGGTGGGCACTTGGGTTGACGGCGTCGATGTCCACCAGGAGGGCCAAGCTCTTGGCTTGATCAGGCACGTTGTGCCACTCCAGAGGGGGAGATATGTTCCATTTGGTATCTACGCGTTCTTGTGTGCAGTATCTCGGTAATCTTTGCCCTCCTCCTTCCTTTTCTGTTGCAGGTGAAATTAACTTGAATTCTTTGCTTGCATTTTAGGGTTTGAGGATCGTCGAAGATCGATGCTGTGTTTGGAATATATATCGAGGCGGTGTGTCCTCGTGGGGAGGAAAGAAGAGTGTCCGGTTTTGACACCTATGACAACACTTGTAAGGGGATGCTTTGTTTTGCATAATTTTTCCCTTCATATTCTTCTAGTTCATACAAAGTATGTTAGGTACGAGATGGGACGGTGAGCGTAGGGAAATTTTTTTTAAAGTTGGGTTAAAAATAAAAAATGGGGTTAAAAGTTTAATTAATTTTTTTTACTTTTATCTTACATCTTATGTTTATTAAAATTTTATAAATTACTTTTTTTTTCAGATTTAATTCAAAAAATTTCCGTCCACTCCAACCAAACAACCCCTTAGATGAGCACCATGGTGCTTATCGCTACCTGTAAATGACTCTTAACATGCGCAATACTCAAAGCCTTTGATGTTCATTAATTGAACAACCAACTTCGATGTTGCTCCTGCACCAATAAATATACTGAAATTTTAACATATGAATGAAAATTAAGAAACTAATGAAGAAATTATGTATGATTTTGAACTTACTCTCTTCTCCTCCAAGTCTTTGAACCGCATGAACAAAGCGAAGATGAAGATCAGGAGTTCATCGGAGCCTTGGCATCTTGGATCTCACATAACGCCTCACCGACGGCTTCTTCTCCGTCGTCTCTTCCACTGCGCTATTGCTTGAGCTTCCTCCATTATTATTCATAATATTCTTCTTATTACCGTCCTCTTGTTCTTCTTCTTCTTCTTCGCTGTTCTTGCTCCTGCTCTCGCATGCTTCTATTTCCTTGCAATCATGATAACTAGAAGGGCTTGTTTTCGAGCATTCAGATTCTTCGTTTCTTCTTTCCATGATCTCTGCGACTTCAATCTGAAATTTATTTTCTGCTATATATATATATGCACTCACTTCTCTCAGAAATATTCCATCTTATGTGAATCTCAGGGGACGCTGATGAAGAAAGACTAATTAAACAGCTAAGGATTGAAGATCTTGATACGATGGTCGCTGGAAACTTTCATAAGGATTCAGGAGAAAGGAAAACGAAACCTTGGTCCATATCTCTACAATAGTGCCTACCAACTATAGATGAACAGTGAATGAACAGAAAAAACCCTAGCTATATATATGTGTGATCGATCTTGACTTAGAAGCTAGAATAACTTCTTTAAGACCAACTTCTCTCTGATTTTTTTTTTCTGTGTGTGATTCTGGAAGGAAGAAAAGTAAAATGGGGGATGATGATATGGATCGTGAGCATATGTTTGATGATGGAAAAATGTTTTAAATATATATATGCATGGGTCATGGAATGCAGGGAATATACTTATATAAATTATATCATGTGACACCACACTTTTTTGTTTCCAACTTGAATGAGAAAACCATTTTAGGTTTATCAGTTGGACCTTGCACCTTTTTTTATATACAGTACAAAAAATTAACATTATTTTGAAGAAAGAATATAGCGCACACGTAAATTAATTAAATTTGATTCTTTCTTGATAAGAATTCAAATATTTATAGAATAAATATACATCAAGACGATTAGATCTCACTCCCTAAAAACCCGAGCATGTCTCAATTTAAACTACAGGTTCTTTTTTTAAACAAAAAAAAAATCCTTTTTAACTGTACTTGCACTCACAGATTCTCACCTGTTCACTGTTAATCACCCCGCGCATATTAGACTAATCATATTACGGTAAGATAAACAACATAATTATGTTTCCTAACTATATCCTCTTACCAGAGGTAATATCCTAAGCCACAAATTTAACTTGTGTCTTTATCAATTATGTCTTCAAACATCCTCTATGAATCTTATAATTAATTAGAAGCTTGTTTGGATTAGACAAAACTCGTATAAGCAAAATTCAAAACTATTTATTAAAATCAATGCTATGGAGATCAAATTAGACTATTCAACCAGTAAAGTAGACTGATATCACATAATATTGAAGCTTGGCCCCATCCATAGCACTCAAAATAAAAATTCATCAACATCCTTTTATACACTAGTGTATTAATCGGTAATTTAAAAAAATATTGTTTAAAATAATGGTTCTCAGCGAAATTTTGAACATATATCATATAATGAAGTCAAAGATTATCATGTAGGACATAAATCCATAAAACCAGATCAGAGTGCAGCGGTAGTCTTACGTACCTCTTGCCATAGCGTATATTCTTGAGTTTTCTTGAATTCTTCTGAACAGGAAATCTGGTACAGCGATGAACTGTCGAACACCGTCACCCTGTCAAGGAATTCGTGATTGAACAAATAACGTTTATTTTTCCGTATCTGTTCTAAGCCATGGTCTCTCCTTTATATAGCCTCCGATCAAGACTCTTCAAGGGATTCAACGATCAGACACACCCTCTGAACACAACTCTTTAAATAATGATGCGGGACACATACGGTGATATAGTTATATATATCAAAATAATATATAATATAAATATAATAATATATATATACATAATATATTAATTTCCAACATTCTCCCACTTGTCCCGCAACTTAATATTATTTTATGAGTAAGTTCATTTAAGCAACACTATATGAACTATGGCTACAAGTCCTTATTGATCAAGTATTGTCTTCCATAATCGCAAGTACCATCCTTACTTAATGAGGTAATACTTTATGAATAAACCTTAATGTTTATTCAATTCATATATTAATATTTATCAATCTCATCAACATATATGTATACAAATAACAAAAAGATTGATAACAATAGACAAAAATTTATCACATCACATACCTTCTTTAGTTATCTAATGGCTTAAGCCCCATATAAGGTACATGTGCAACAAAGTCTTTCGGTTTCATACCTTTAGTCAAAGGATCAGCTAGCATTTTCTTTGTATTAATGTATTCAACCGAAAGTTGGCCATTTCTAACTCTATCTTTTAAAGATAAAAACTTTAATTCAACAAACCTACTTTGAGCTCCACTCTTTCTGTTGTTGGCAATGGCCACTGCAGCTTTGTTATCACAAAACATTCTAATTGGCCTAGAGATCGAATCCACAATCTTAAGCCCTGCGATGAAATTTTTTATCCATATTCCTTGTGTACTTGCTTCAAAAGCTGCTACATACTCAGCATCACGAGTACTAGCAGTTATAAGTGTTTGTTTAACACTTCTCCATGATATTGCTCCTTCTGCTAAGAGGAAGACATAACCAGTAACAGATATCCTTGTATCTTTACATCCTCCTATATCAAAATCTGAATATCCAATCACTTCAAGATTGTCTGTTCTTCTATATGTGAGCTTGTAATGTTTTGTACCCTGAAGATATCTAAAAACTTTCTTTGCAGCTAATCAATGTTTCAATTCAGGATTACTTTGATATCTCCCTAACATACCCACAGGAAAAGCTATATCAGGTCTTGTGCAAACTTGTGCATACATTAAGCTTCCTACTACTGAGGCATAAGGGATTTTTTCCATCTCCTTTCTCTGTAAATCATTCTAGGGACAATGATCCAAACTGAACATATCTCCCTTTTCAATGGGAATAATGTTGGAATTACAGCTTTCCATCCGGAATCTTTCCAGAATTGTCTTGATATAGGTTTCTTGAGATAAACTTAAAAGACTTTCCTGTCTATCTCTTTAAATCTTAATGTTAATGACATAAGATGCCTCACCCATATCCTTCATATCAAAATTCCTGGACAAAAACTGTTTTACCTCTCGTAAAAGTCATAAATCATTGGTTGCAAGTAATATGTCATTCACATAAAGTATCAAAAATATGATTTTACTCTCACTATTCTTGTAGTATATACATTCATCTATGACATTCTCAATAAGGCCAAAAGATGTAATAACTTCATGGATCTATAAATAACATTGTTGGGAAGCTTTTTTAAGATCATAAATTGACCTTTTTAGACTATTCAACCAGTAAAGTAGACGATATCACATAATATTGAAGCTTGGCCCCATCAATGGCACTCAAAATAAAAATTCATCAACATCCTTTTATATACCGTTTAATAATCGGTTTTTTGCATTTAAATGATCTTTTCCCCTTCTATCTAAATTCGTATTTAATTAAATAAATATTTAAAAAATTAAAATACACACATATATGACGAGGAAGGATGGAGGGAGGACGTAATTACGGATAAAGCCATGATAAAGTATAATTACGTAATCACGGACGTAATTCATCGACATCAAAATCTGTTTTCAAAACTATAATGATAAAGTAATAACACCATGATCAAATCTAGCTCATTGGAATTTTCTGAAAAATAGTTTTGTACAAAAAATGTTTTAAAAATTTAAATTTTTTCAGAAAACACTCATTCGAGCTAAATTATTCAAAGAGATGTTTTATAAAAAGGTGAGATTTTGATGCCTAAGATAACTACATATAAAAATTTAAATGTTTAGAATAATGGGTAGAAAATTGAAGAGGCATATTTAAAATACTAATTAGCTTTTTTTTTACTAATAGAAATAGGGTACCCTAGGGTGTACTTCCTAAAAATCGGGGTAGATCGAGTTTAATCAAATTCTGACAGTGATAAACCGTAAGGAATTGATTTGGTTTTGGTTTTATATCCAGAGGAAATTTAAAAGGCAACTAGTAATAATACTTTTTATAGATTCTTTTCATGAACTAGAGACAACAACGATTAAAGTGTGGTCGGTTTGAGACAAACCCAAGAGTTAAGCTCCATTGTAGAGCAATATCCTAACTCTTCAAATGATTCTATCCATGCTTAGGTTTAGTTATGACCAACGTCTTAAATTAGTGTATTTTAATTCTTAGGAACTCCCAAGGACTGAGGCAAGTGCCTAATCATTAAGCTACACCCTTGAAACCACCACCTAATGTGTATTTAATTATGGTTACACTCTTAATTAAGCCTACTTTGTCAAAAAAATAATGAAATTCACAATGAACTAGATGATTCAACATGCAGGAAAGCTCCAGCACTTGGCCAATCAATGAAGCAACCATCAAATCTAAGTTCCACAGCATGGGTTCAACCAAACGACATCCAATAATCCTTGCAATCATCCACTCATAACCCTAGAAATACATACTAGGCAACAAAAAAAGGGATTTCCTCATTCTTCTCCTAGAGATTAGAAGAATTAGCCGCACATGGAAACTTGAAATGCTCCATCAACTGTTGAGTGAGACACGGCCATGGAGCTTCAATTGATGATTTTTGTCTCGTTTTCCTTGGAGAACGATGAGTGAAATCTGATAAGACGGAGACTGAAGAGAGAGGCATGAAGGTGCAAGATGAAATGAGCGTGGAAGGGAAAACTATTAGGTGAGTAAAAATAATGAAAAATAATGAAGAATGAATGAGCTGCTATTTAAAGAATATAAACTTGCACTAGAATATTACTTCACCACCTCAACTGATAACCCAACAGTGTCCTCTTCCCTGGTTACCGGAACTCTGACGAGCTTCTGGAGCTTGAACTTGGCATATAATACATAAATCCCAAGGTACCCGAGGCTTAGTGATGCCAGCATAAGAAAATACTTATCCAGGTGACTATTGTTTATGGAATCCTTGATCCATCCACGAAATATGAATGCAAATAGAATGCTCGACAATTTCCCAATCTCCAACAACATCTCAATGCATGGACCCACAAATTCCCTCATTGACTCAGAGTACAACCGCTGACACAAGAAAGTATTCAATCCACCTTCTGCAAATCTTTCCGCTAGCCCTAGCAAAATATACTGTGGAGTTAAAATCATGATGTTTAAGGAAATGTTGTCGTCTGGGTTTATCAGACGCTTAATCAGAGACAGCCTACGACGTTCCACTTGCCAAGCCGCAATACAACAAAGTACTGAACAAAACATCCCAACACCCATGCTCCAAAGTGGTCTCACCACTTTATATTTTGATTGGATTACATCAACCACATAAGAAACCAAAGATCGGAGTAAAAAGAAAACCATGATAGGAACATGTAAAGTGGCAACATAAGGATCCAAGTTGCTCGCTTGCAAAACAAAGTAAGTGTTACCAGAAGCAGAAACCAAGTTGAATGCGAAGAAGGTGATCCCCAAGGGAATAACAAGATGAAGGGTATTCACGTCCCTCACTTGCTCAGCCGTGCAAACCTCTTGCTCATTTCCGTTCTTAACAGCCGCCTTGTCCAAAAACGAAAAAAATGATGGATGACGTGGCAACAAGTGAACCTCACCATTTTCCGTCCGGTAAACGAGATCATTTGACAAATCTTCTGAACCTTCACAATTATAACCCTGTTCTGAAGATGGGTATGGCAATCTGCGTTTCTTAATAGCTGCCTTGAAGACCCTGTAAATGGTCGCGAGAGGGCTTCCTAAGGGTTTTTCTTGAGGATAATAACAGAAAATGCCAAGGATAAAGAACAACCACGCAGTTCCCATCATAACAGACGACATCTCAAACGTTTGGGACGAAGAAACTGAGCCTAGGAACGTCAGAGCTATAACGGAGCCGATAATGGAAGCAGTATACCACCAAAGACTACCAGTTCTACTGTTATTTCCATCTGATCTTCCTTTCTCTTCTGACGTTTCCTTATCTTTTCCTTGCTTCTTTTCGGTACATTTTTCCTCTCCTTCTCTCTGCCGATAATCAAAAAATCCTCTTAAAGTTGGCCCTTCTACGGCCCTGCCTAGTGCAATAAGTGCTATCGCGAAAATCAAAGGAACGATATCCAGAGCAGATGCGCGAACCCGTAATAACACCAAACCCTGCAATTAAAAAATAATAGCTTATTTTATCTGATCTTTTAAAGTTTAAATTTTATTTAGGAGCTCTTTCAGTGAATAATAACAATATTATCTAGCTAATTGATCCTACACCCTACATCAATCAGTTCAAGAGTTCCCTCTAGATCATAGACCCCCTGTTTTTTGGTAGAGATAAACCCAGCTCCGTCGTTTAACGACTGTGCATATGTGACCGCAGGTCTATTTTGAGTGTGGCAGGCCACAAGGTTGCAGGATTTATAATAGACTTTGTGATACGCTTAATAGCCTTCAATTCTGACCACATGAAAATACATGTTACGTAATTGTAATATATGCGTGTACACACATAGGGAAAATTACCCTAGAGGTCCCAAACAACAAAATTAATTATAAAATGGTTCTAAAAATTCAAAAATTTACCATGAAGTTCCAGAAGTAGCTGTTGAGGTTGTTAATGAAGGCTAGTAAGGTAGTTTTTTAAATCTTTAGGACTATTTTATGATTAATTCTGTTGTTTAGGATCTTAGGATAATTTTTTCATACAGAGAGAAGGGGGGAATTGGTGAGTTACTAGCTAAAGGTGTTAGATATTTTATTATAATATATATTATTATTTAAGAAATCAATAATAAATTGTGGTCTATAGCCCTAAGTAGGGTAATCCAAATTAAGTTTTATAAAATGTTACTTTTTTACGGTGGGAACAATAAATTAAACTTGAGAACCATTCATTATCTCTTATGAGATTCCCTGATTCCCTTATTGGTGGAGGGCTATGCACCATGGTCATTCATATGCCCTTCTTACTAGTCAGAAGAGACTTATAAGTTCTATTTGAGCAATATTCTAACTCGCTATCTATTTTGCAGATATAATTCCCATCATTGATATTGGATCCCAAACTAAAAAGATAAAGCAACAGTGAGAGGGATTCTTTCTTCCGCTCCTTTGTGTTTCAATTGTCGATTGCTAATAAATCTAGTACGTTCTTAATTATTATAAGATTGATCTAACATGTGGTATCGGAGATAAATTGCTCTGCTTTCTTTTCCTTTGGATTTGGGGGGTGTGATCTAAATTTTCTTCATCTATATACATGGATAGCTGTGATTTGTTCTCTGACCCTTCTAATCTTGTGATCAAGTTCTTCATATATGCTTGAATCTGGAATTCTCTGTCAATGATGATGGAAATTTACGTGTATGTGTGTTTGATCGATTTTGGCATATATGGATTTGCTTAAACATGCAAACTCGTCGGATTCAATGGCTTCTCACCAGAGAAGGAAATTTTTTTTGATAGCTTCATAACTTTATAACGTGTGTGCGCTCATATGTCTGTGTTGTATATGTGTGTGTGCGCTTTCTCGTTTTCAAGCTTACTCACCAGAAATAATGGCTTTCGGCCTGCAAGAGATAACTGGAACAAAAGGGGTCAGTTGTTTTAATTTGAATCTGGAAAAGGATATTATGAAATTTATCATCATGAGGTATTCAAATCATTTTTATTCTTTTTCGTGAGCATTTCTGGAATGATCGCCGTTGGAAAACGCTCCCATGGTCGTCGAAAAGCTTCTCGCTGTTGCCGGAGAAGGAGACCGTGAGAAACCAGGTCCCGCGGCTGCGAGAGAAGCAAGGGAGACGGGTCGAAAGAGTTGGGCAGGTCGGGCATTAGGGTCTGACTGACTGTGAAGGTGACGCAAAACGTAGAGTTTTGGAGCCAACCGAAACGTCTTCGTTTCGCGTCTTCTGATGGCCACTCCCTCAGCACGAAGACGACGTCGTTTTGGCCCCCAGTGAAACGCAGCGTTTTACCTATGATGAGCATGGGCTGAACGCTTATGGGCCCAGAAATTGGACCAGCAACTTCTGCACCGACATATTATAAACACGCTGTTTGGTACGCGCCCTTTTCAGCTGTCATTTGGGCCCTTTTTGGAAATGGGATCCTGGCATTTGGGCCCAACAACAACAACCAAAAACCATTTTATTTCTTTTCAGAAAACTATATCGGTCGTTTTGGAAATAATATTGGGCCTACGCTTTGGGCCAAATTGGGCCCCTTTTGAAATGAACTTGGGCCTTCCTTTTGGAAACGACAGGGCCAATTAAAAAAAGAAATGTATCCTGTTTCATTTTATTTTTAATGTTTTTGGGCTTTGCTTCTTTCTATGTCATGGATTTTAGCTCTGATTTATATTTTGAGCTTTGATTTATTTTATTAGACATTTATCTAAATTCCAAAATTTTTAAGTAAAATTATTTTTATATTTGAAACTTATATATATATACACGTGGAAATAAATGTCATTCAAGAATATTTCATTTATTTAATGTTTATTGGGATTTAATTCCTTTCTGCATAATTTATTGATTGTTTAAAATTAAGGAAAGTTAACAGCTATTTCACAATTTTGAGCTTTACAAATATTTTGTTAAGTGAAATATGCTGGGATTAATTTTTAAAAAAAATAAGATGTAACATCCGCAAAAGAGTATTATAGAACGAAATATGCTGGTCGTCACCAGCTTAACACGAAAATTCCTAAACAATATTTAAAGTTGCTAGCTATTAAGGTTATGAGGTTACGACAACTAACCGCAATATAGGCTGCGGAGCAGACTGTAATGGCCATGAAGCGCCCTGTGTAAGCCTCTGAAACGTATATCACAGCAACTTTTAACACAGCTGATAAGGCATCCAGAGAATTCACAACCGCAGCCGCTTTCCGTATGTCATAGCCGTAATCGCTGAGGAAGTCGGCGAAAACGGACACCGCTCCCTGCTTTACAAATGAATGAGCGAAAACTAAACCTGAATTATCAAATATCATAAAAGGAAGAAGTTAGTTGGTTGCATGAAGCAGATCAAGAAAATTAAGGGGCGAGAGAGCATAATCTTTTCAAAGACCTAGAAGATCTAGCTCAAGCAAATCAAACTAAGAACATGCTGATATGAAGAGAAGAAACTTAAAGTTTACCCAAGATGAATATGGCAGTCTTGGAGAGGAAGAACCAATTGCAGACCCAGACGAGATTCATTGTTGTCAACGAAAAATTAGCGAAAGAGTCTGAGGAGGCAAAAAGAAAAACAGATGCTTCACTTTCTCATCCACCCAGTATGTATAAATCAGTTCGAATGAGACTCAGGAAGGACGAGGCAGCGAAAAGAAGAAAGTTGATGTTCCCTTTTTCTGCTACTTGCCCCTACAGCCCCTAGCTGCCACTACCATACGCGTTTCACTTGGAAAGAGAAGACCCTGGTTGACTCATTTTTACTTCAAAATAATTAATGAAAACAACAGGGAGATTTAACCTTTATAGAATGAAGATATTTATAAAACGTTGCAAGAGGTTATAAATGGATCCGTTTGAGAAAATGGAGAAGTACTTTTACTATTTACGAGGTAAATGTGTGAAGGAGATTATCTCGTTTTACAGAAAAACACTGTTAAACATATTTTTAAAATGTTAAAATGCTTTGCCAAATGAAGGTAATGAAAAGTTAATGAACACAATTGACAACTAGAGTAGTTGTCATTCACAACCTCTTCAAACATTTCATAAATAATGCGGACTTAAATCTAAATTAAAAAAATAATGTTGATGTCAGTCCAAATCTACACAGGCTACGCGTGGTAAGAAGATGCCACATGGGGTTCAACGCCTACACGCAAGTGAAGGGACATTACATGTACCTTCCACCAACCACACGGTCAGACCCTCAAACCTTTAGATTCGAACAACTCAAATTTAATTTTTATATTCTCATAAAAAATATTTTAATTAGTATAATGTCTATAATAAAATTAATTTTTAAACTATTGTACTTTTAAATAAGATTTTTTTAATTAAAAACTGCTGATTTAAGAGTTGATATATAATGGGTTTTCACGGGTCATCCTCTTTAAGATTGATCTTGTCTTCGAGACAAAAAAAATGGTGAGTGCGACTTTCTTAAAATTCAACAAGTACAAGATAAGTTATATATTGTACTTATTTGAAAAAGTTTATTTACTCCTTAAAAGCATATTAAACAGTATTTTTTCACAAAACGAGATAATATACTCCATATATTTATCTTGATTTGTGTAAAAGTATTTCTCTACCGCGTTCCTAAACGAACCAATTGTACACACCCCCCTAACGAGTAGGACTCGCTCCACAGTTACTTAGCTAAGTAGATACTTGTTTAACTAGAATTTACTTCCCCGCGCGATGTGCGAGTAGATTTTATTTTATTGTATTTAAAAAAAGATATCACATCATAATCATCGTCAATACAATATATCTACATAACTGACTCCAACACTATGTCACAACAAAATTAACATTTAATAGTGTAACAAAAAAGTTAACATTTAATGGTAAATTAACAACTATTAACTCTATTGTTAACCAAATGACAAGCAATTACATTGAAAGTATTTTGATTACCACTTGAGACTACAAACATCAAATTGCATCCCACAAATAAGAATTCCTTACAATCATTTACATTCATTATCTGACAACTTTAACCATTAACATTGTATCATTAAACTTACATATAATTGGCTATGGGTAAAAATCAAATCAGAAAAATATAAGTTTATAAAATAATGATTATGCCCCAACCCGTGTTTTTTTACATGCCTGTTATTATTTTCTCCTTATGTATGTAAATATAATAAAATCTTCAAAGAATAAGTACTCTTGAAAAATCTAAAAATTATTATGAGGTATTTTTGGAGTTAAATGAATAAGAAATTTTTGAAATCTATTTAAAAATTTGGTTTACAATAGAATATAATAATGTATAATCCATGTAGTCAACCCACCTAAGTGGAATAAGATTGTGTTAAAATTGAAAGCAAAACAAATGTTTAATCAAATATAGAATCAATGATGACGAGTAGGCATAACTTTTAAGATTTATAATATGAATTAAACAATTGAATAATATACAAAATCATCATCATCAAGAAGATATATTTAGTTTGTGGTTTAAAATTTAAACCTTTCTTTTTTTCAGAGCACAGTTGCTCGGTAAGTGAAAACACACATCAAACCATCTGTGAACAGGATTATAAACTCATGTCCCTTGGCTAATTGAATAAATGGACAACTCATCATATTCCAGCTCAGGAAGCCATGCGTGTCCTGGATTGTTCCTCCGTGGCATATTCCCAATGGATACACACCGTGAGTCCACAATTTCATATGCTAGGCACTTTCCTACTATACGATGCATGCAAGCATGAAAACAATGACTTCATATATCCAGTGTGTTCAATCTGCATGATATTGACAGTACGTCCGGTTGGCTATTATACAAAAATTAGTACAAATTCATTAGTGTTTAGGTCCACTCTACTTATGTTCAACACTTGCACAAACTTGTACTGAAATTATTTTTGCCAGTAAATATGACATCATGAGAGGGACAATCGAGTATACACACCTTCTGACTGATTAACCCAGTTCTCTCTAGCTTACAATATCCTATATTCCTATTTACCCAACAAAACGTGCGCTAATACGTGATCCAATTTTGAGACGACGATGACAACAACATTATCCCACCATTTTGGGATCATACTGGAAAAATAGAAAGAACATTCCAGGCCTTTACAACAGTGGATTTATATGATGAAATAATGAGTGGTTATATGATGAAATAGAAAGAACACTCATTATTAACATTCCTCTTCAATTCGAATCAATTGCATCCAAAAAGTGGTTATATGATGAAATGCTTCAATGCAAGAGTCAGAGGACAATAAATATTACTGAAGAACCTGTATGCATGATCAGCGTAAAAACAGAAAGTCACCAATTAAAAAAATTGATTACTTTCCTTTTTAATAAAAGTGATTAGAATAACATCATATGACAACTTTCTGTTTTATTGGTCGATGACAAGAGAAAGCAATACAACTGAAAAGGGCAAGGGATGCTCCCAAATCAACGTCGAAACTAAATTGACATTAATTCAAAAGCCATTTAAAATCTTTTCCTAAATCCACAAGGGCTCCCTGCTAAAAAAATAAATAAATAATTTCCATTAGCTGAAATCCAAAGGGAGGCCAAAAGAAGTAATTCTCTAGAAATGATCTAAACAAAAGAAACTTGTTAAAAACTCTTGCATTCTACCCTATATATACCGCAAGGATGCAAAAACAGAAACGTGCCAAAGAACTTCATGCTTCTTGAAAAATGCAATACCAAACAACAATAAACGAGGCTACTGTTGAAAATCACCGTTGGGATGGTTAAAATGCGATCCCAAACGAGTCCTTCGGATTGTTTGGTACTAGGTATTTGGAGGGAAAAGATCATTTTTGTGAGCTAAATATAAACTGAAACAACAAAAATTATTTTTTAACTTTAAGTCAATATGAGGCTTAAATACAAATAGAGAAAATGCAATGCCAAACAACAATAAATTAAACTACCGTTGAAAAGCAGTGTTGGGATGGCTGAAACGCCATACAAAACGAGCCCTTGGGATTGTTTGGTACTAGGTCAGAGAAAATTTCTGTGAGCTAAATTTTAAAAAATTAAATTGGGGTTATATAATTTTAACAAAGATGTTTTATAAAATAAGAAGACAAGAAAAATAATTACAAACTTTTTCCCCCTATCTCTATTCTTTTTTAAATCCAATTTGAATAAAATTTCCCGCTCACTTTCCCTCCGCTCCAAACAGACCCTTATGCTACATGGTCTGTCTAGTCCTAAACAAGGGGCCAGCAAAATGATTCTCTTTCACCTCAAATGAAAGAACAATTAATTAACTTTGTCTCCATCAAAACATCCCTTCGATTGTACAGAACAACGGAGGCTTCAGGATAACTATAATGCGCATGATTAAAAAAAATTAATACAAATTTATAGTAAATAACTAACCTATCCAATTTCTAAATATTTACAATTAGTTATCTAGGAGGATGAAGTCATTTTTAATACCGTCTCACATGATACGTTCACCTATTACTACACTACTACCCACATTAGAGAATTCATATTCGCACCTTAGCAAGGGTTCCACAGGCCCAATGCCTGTATTTCACTGTAATTTGTTCACTCAAGCATTTTGTTGCCAATGTGACGAAGAAAAAGATCAAGTTTCTGGCAAAATTAGCCCCACTTATCCCTTCTAATTGAAACCATATGAAGTTAGTAAAGGCAACAAACACAGCGTTCTGCCAGTATACAAATAAAATTACATCAACATCCACCAAGTTTCAGCTTGATACACAAAGCTCCCGTGTACGTACGTGAGAAGCTACTCTTCCATGGCATCTCCTCCTTCAATCACTTCGACCGCCTCCGTCAAAGGGGTAATCTTTGTTAAGAGAACCTCTGTACCAGAGAACAGGATCAAAGTATTATAGACATAACACATTCCTTAAACCAAAGTGCACACAGAAGACGATTGAGAATCACTCTTTGAATATCGCCTCAAAACCCCGACATAGAAAAACAACGTTATCCAACTAATTTCACACATTTATAACATATCTATCTTGCTCATGGCATGGAACAAAAACACAAGCAGCACTTCACAAAACCTTGTCCCTAAGCCACACACTTTCCAAATGGTAAGATAACAACTTAGCCTATTGCCCCATTCCCCAATTGTCTGACTAGTAAAGAAACACATCCCGGGAAGGTACCACAGAACGACAGAATTATTAATTGAAGTCTAGAGTATATGTGTTAGTAAGTGAACAAAGTGAGACACTAACCAGTCTTCTTAGGGAAGGTAAAGCCTTTCGGGTTCACATATGTACGAGGATTTGGCAGAAGATGGTTCCTGAGGTACTCTTTATGTCCCTGTGCAGTATCAAATATGAGCGTACAAATAAATAAAAGTTACTTTAAACCGCCTCAAAGAGCAACATGTAGGATCCGGGATCAAAGATCTAACCTTCGTTATCACACAAACATCAACGTTACTTCCACTTCCCAAGTCATTAAATATACCAGCACATATTGCCTCTACCACTAGCTGTACCCCTTCATCCCTCTGCACCAAATAAAAGTGTTCATACAAAATTAGAACTCAGCAAAAAGACTAAACCTAGAATTGATAACAGTATCAATGTAAATCTTCGATAACTTTTTCCATTTTTTGGCACATAAGGGTCTTTACGAATACCATTTAAAATGATGCTAGTGTAACAGCTTTTAAGGGTCTCGTAACAAAGAGCTCTATTGAACAGGACATGACCTTTAACTCATAATATGCATACCGTCAAGCCTTATTTAGACTCAAATAGAGACATTGCAGCAAGTGAACCCGATCCCATTGTTGCAAAGGGGAGTGAATCAGTTGATCCATGTGGATAGATCTGAACAAA
>JANTPZ010094758.1:0-13508 GCA_025593235.1 Vachellia pachyceras | reverse complement strand
TATAGTAAACAAGAAACTTAGAACCATCGTTCCTGTGCTCGTCCTTACCTCTCCTGCCTTACTTCTTCAGACTCTTGTTGAGAACCTTGGGGTAACTTTTGTGTGCTTGCTGTAAGCTAGGGAGTGCAGGTAACTCTGAATATTCTTCCATATACTTGTGAACCGTATATGATTAAATTGTGATTGAATTATGTTTTATGCATTTTGAACTGAATTATATAAATAGAAACATTTAAAGTTTTCAATCTTTATATTGGCATGGAAATCTTTATAACTATCATAGCGGTTGCATTGTGATTGGGCTGGAGTATGGAGGAGAAATATGTATGTTGAGATTTTATCACATGATAAGCCATCACTCGGTGCACAGTGGATGGCATTTGTCAGGGCCCCTTTACCCGTGTCTTTCCTTTGGCCAGGATTGCATTGGAATTGTGGGACATGTGACACCTCCTTGGTTTTCCTTTTAAGGAGGGGAGCCATAGTCCAGGCTTGAGCTCTACACCTTTGGCCGGGTGTATCTTAAGGAACTGGTGAGCTTGAGACAATCCAGTCACATGGATAAGTTTTTATTAGACTAAATGTTAGCCTATGGCTCCAGTCAGCGGAATAAGGATGGACGGTGATATAAGGGTGGTTGCATATTACATTATTATACATTATTTGTGATGATGATAATTGTGAGTGGCATAGTTATGAAAGAAAATATGAAATTATTTATATTATGTTTACTTTATATATATACAAAAGTTTTTCGTGAATCAGTTTTTCCTTTTTAATTGTATGCCGTTTGCTTGTGTGCGGTAGAAACTTTCAGAGTTACTGGGGCGTGGAATCTTACCCCATTATATTAACATTTTACAGGTGATTATTTTAGTAGGAAGCAAGGGAATGCACCTATGGATGAGCCTTGTTGGCTCTCTTGTGCCCTTAGGCACATGCTATCATTTTGAATTGCCATGACTCTAAAACTTTCACGATTTATTTTCTATTTACTCTGATATTTTGGTAGGATTTGATTTGCTATTAAGGACATATATTTTGGCATTGTTGAGGATATGTTTTAATGAATTGATGTTTGAAATCCTCTTTATTTACACATGGCAAAAATTTCATTAAGTATTTTGGTTAGATTTTTGGGATGTTACATTTTTGGTATCAGAGCGGCGAAATTTTATTAAGTATTTTGGTGAATTTTGGGGTGTTACATTTTTGGTATCAGAGTGGCGAAATTTCATTAAGCATCTTGGTTAGAATTTTGGGGTGTTACAATAACTGCTTTTGCAAATTTAAGAATTGCAAACTATATCAACATTCTCCTCACCTAACAAAATTCAATAATAAAAAATATTAAACAAGCAGATAATGGGCTTGTTTGTCAAAGCGTTTGGAAAAGCCAAACGCACATTCAACACTATTTTTTGTAAAACGAGATAATCTCCTTCATATATTTACTTCAACTTAAGTAAAAGTACTTTTCTACCGTGTTTCTAAAAAAGCCCAACAAAAATAATGACAGAGGGATTGACTGTTGAAGAAAGAAGCAAAAAATGATTAATCTCGAACAAAGACAATAATCCTGGCTGCACGGACATGTTAACGTTTTGATGTTTCTGTTGATCAATGTTAATTATCGAAACGACAAACATCTGAGCCATTTAAACATGCAACAGATAAATGTCCCGGTTGTCATTATGCAATATGGGCACATTCTTCATACAGGTCCACAGACTTTTCCTCAGAAATTACATCCTTAAAGAGGAAGCAAAGCACTCTTCCAATGGATCAATACTAGAAAATACTTCAAAAAATCATTCTACTTGAATCAAGATAAATACGTAAATAGAATTTTATTTTTTTTTTGACCAACAAATAGAATTTTATTTTTACTCATGTATAATGTAAAAAGAAAATAAGTGATCAAACACCACTGACTTGATTGACAAGTGACCGGATAAATACGTAACGGATTTTGAAAAGAGAGACAGTCCGACGGCGACGCTAGAGGAGCCAAACCCAGATCCAGGATTCTGCTTCCTGTCCCTCTTTTCTTTTTATCTATAAAGTCGACATCTTGACAGTTGACTGGGCCATCGAATACTCATCTGAAGTGTGAATCGGTGAATCCTATCAAAACCACTCCACAATTTCTCCGTTGAGCGCAGAGAGAGAGAGAGAGAGAGAGAGGGAGAAGGCAAAATCCCAGCAATAGCGAACGAAGAGATGGAAGCAGTGAAGGGTTTGGACCTCAAGAGGTACATGGGGCGGTGGTACGAGATAGCGTGTTTCCCTTCTAGGTTTCAGCCTAGGGACGGCGTCAATACCAGAGCTTCCTACTCTCTCCGGGACGATGGCACTGTGAATGTGCTCAATGAGACTTGGAGCGCCGGAAAAAGAAGCTACATTGAAGGAATTGCTTATAAGGCTGATCCTAACAGCGATGAGGCCAAGCTCAAGGTCAAATTCTACGTCCCTCCGTTTTTGCCCCTCTTTCCTGTCGTCGGAGATTACTGGGTTTTGTGCATCGACGATGATTATCAGCACGCTCTCGTCGGTCAGCCTAGTAGGAATTACCTTTGGGTAAGCTAATTTTCAAGTTCTGTGTGATTCTGAAGTTGGGAAAATGAAAATCGAAGCCCTTATTTTCTTTGCATATTTGAACTCATTGATTTATCTGCTTAAAGGATGTTTCTATATATGCACGAGGAAATCCTATGTAGTTCTGTTTCTTTCCAGGTTTTGAATACCTAAATATCAAATCAATTTAAAAACAAATTCAATGATTTAAAAAATGTTAAACAGATGAAGTTGTTCGAGGAAATATATTAAACAAATGGTAGACAATATTGCTGACCCACTGGATATAAAATCGAAGGGCCAGGGAACTCTGAATTTTTATTTTTGTCCGTGAGAGAATGGGAGAATTACTATGATATGAAATCCCAACTAGGGAATGTAAACCCTAAAACAAGTTAGCATCATACACTTCAGTGAGAACAAGTTCAAGTCTAGTAAATGACAAGATGATGAGTTCACGTTGCTTGCTTGTCATTGATACTTTTTGATAATTACATTCCTTGCTTGTCCTTGTCATTGATACTTTTTGATAATTACATTCATTTCTTTAGACTTCCTAGTTCTCTCTGAAAAAAAGATTGTTTGCTAAAGGCTCTTTGCATATCTGGTCATACAACATTTGGGAATTTTTTTTTTTTTTTGGCCTCAGGTGTTATGCAGGAAGCCCCATATGGATGATGAGATATACAATGAGCTTGTTGAGAAGGCAAAGAATTGTGGATATGATGTTAGCAAACTGCACAAGACACAACAGAGTGATCCTCCACAAGAGGAGGAGGGGCCCCAAGATACCAAAGGCATTTGGTGGATCAAATCCTTACTGGGAAAATGAGTGTCTCAATGAGCTTGAAGGTATGTCTCGATTTCTTGTAATAAGAAAGAACCTTGATGATGCAGTGAGTTTGGACCTTGGAGATGTCTCTGCTGGTTTCTGTTTATTTATGCATGGTTCAAGTTTCTCAAGTATTATATGCATATTCGGTTAAGGGAAAAAACAAATAGTAGTACCGAGGTGTGTTGACCTATCATATTTCTTTTTTTTTTTTGGTAACAATGGCAAACCGAGGCTTGAGGTTTTAGAAATCTTCACATACTTCAAACTATTGTTCCACGCTCATCAACATGCCTGGCGATTTGTTTCCGTCCTATATTGGGTCCGTGTAGAAACGTAGTGGAAAATGTTTTTACCATTTATAAAGTAAATGTGTGAAGGAGATTATCTTATTTTTATAAAAAAAATTACTGTTAAACGCACGTTTGATTTTTCCAAAATGATTCCAAATAGGGCCACTAACTAAAATATTAAACATATTGATAGAATATTTATAAATACCTATGTAATCTCTCGAGTCTGGAGATATATCCTAGTCCTGATGCTTCTTCTCGATCTAACTTGTTTAAACTTTTTTGGTTAAAAAAAAAAAAAGATTAAACATGTATGTCATGTGCATAGAACCGAAAACCGCACCTAATGTATTTTATAGAACTTCAGTAGAGATGTTAATACTTCCTCCAGGCTCCGGTGGCTAGTATAAGAAACACATCATTAATTTATAACTTTTAAAGAAATTAATTATTTTATAAATATTAAAGTAAAATACCAATTTTAATCATATGTATTATAACCATCCTTTTATGAAAATCTCTTCGCCCTGTAAAACCAACATGAATACTGAGGAAGAAATATGAACTTAAGAGGAAAAGTTAAAGTCTTATATTTAAAATTAAAATAAACCCTTATTTAGCAATTATATGTATAATCAGAGATGGTTTATTAATCGAAAAAATAGTTGGCATGAATCTTACCAAAAAGCTTAAATCAACGAGGCTAAATCCCACTAATTCCCTATAATTGAAACAAAATCAGCATAGCCACTAGAAGACAAAGGCCTCCCCAAACATGATTAACATACAAATAAAATAATCTCGGAATGGACCAGGAGTGTAGTGTAGATGACGATCTCCAACTAGATTAACAAATAGATATTAGAACTTATATATACTATATATATTATCATAGGAAGAATCACAGAAAGTCAATAATAATGTTAATTTGTCAAGAAGAATTACTGAATCACATTTCACACGACCTATATTCTGCTCCCTCCAGCAATACAGAATACAGGGAAAGATCCACATTAACCAAATCAAACAACGTAGTGATATAGACACATGCCATTTTCTTCTACGCAGGAGCCTTACATCGTAAAAGGTAACTAGGCGAGGAGCATTTTCACTATTACAGTGTACGGAGCCTTCAAAGCTTATAATATAGTACAACACGAGTTGGCTTTCTTCGCTTGCTTGTAGAACATCTGTCTCAGACACAAGAATAAGGTTATTGCGTCAGCGAAAAATAACTTGTCGGCGCATAAGGCTATATATTTATCATTGGTTATGAAAGATTTTCCAGGAAAGATGCATGATATGGAACTCAAAACAGTCACAACTAAGCGCACTAGTAAATAGAAATGACAATTTGGCAACCCAAAAAAATGATGAGAAATGAATATTGACAAGTGCATAGAGAAGAGACTGGACTCATTGAAAATATTGAAAATTTAAGTGCAAAAGAAATAGCCTATTTCGAGCTTCATGGCAATACAAGATATTGACAGCCGAAGTGGAATATGTTCCTCATGTAGTAATTCCATATATACATACTTCAAGCTTAAATAGCATTACAAGTCATTGGCAAGTGAAATGGAACCTGTTCCCCGCGAAGTAATCAGATATATAAAACCCCAAGCACATGCAAAAAAGGCTGGTGCCAAATAAAGCACCTACAGAACCCTAAATTTCTTCTGCAAATTTATGGAGATGATGGATGGAATTGTAATCTAATTACATAGAACACACGAGGAAGCAAAGTTTCATCCAAATACATGACTGAATTATGATAGTGAAACTGTATCTTTTATGGTTCACCAAGTAGTTAGAGACAAAAAATGTTGCCTAATGTTAAAGGAACAAGTAATTGTTAAGAACATATTAAATAATGATAATGAACGTTAACCAATAAAGGGTGAGCCAGAGATAATTGGCATACAGTAATGTGATATTCCCAAAATGCATAACTAAAAACAGGTACCTGTGACGCTGCACTCAGATCAGAACTCTTCTCAACTAAACTGTCCAACCTCTCCCCGCGTGCAAGAACACTATCAATAGTCTTATGCTGTTGTATGAACAAAAGTGGAAATAGAAAATGAGAACTACAAATAAAGTCAAAAGGAAACAAATGCCCCTGTTCACATCTGGCTCTAGAGATATAAAGCATAAGAAAGCAATGGAACACTAAAGAGCAAGGGAGGAAGTAACAAAAGCCTACAAATCCACATGTAGGATGGGTAGGTCAAGAGACCAAATTAATTTTAACATTGCCGTTCAAAGGCACATTAATAAGCATAAATACAAATCTAAAAATGTAATAGCAAAAGAGCAATCATTAATTAAAAGGGTTGTTTTATAAATTCCATGTTAACATCTCACTAAAGGATATGCAGTACAATAGTAATTCTGTTGTAGCCAACAGCATATCAGACCTATAAAAGGAAAGTCAGAGGGACAAATAAAGCAGATTAAGGATTGCAAGGCGGCCCAAGACAGCAGACTAAAGTCAGCCAACCTTTATGCTTTTTGACCAGTTTGCTTATTTATTAGGATTGTACGAGGTAGGAAGGGCATTGAAGGAGTGAGATAGGAGAGCCCTGGTCTCTCAAATACCAGAGGGAGGTCAATAGTGTGATCCTTGTAATTTTTGTTGAGTGCAAGTCTACCTAACCCAGTGAGGTCTTCTGTTCACTGGTTTATTGCTTTCATTAATACCATCAATATCCTTCAGCAGCAACCCATTTCCTTTATTTCCTTAAGTCAAGTGAGTGTGGTGACTCTAGGCCACCACAAATTCATATTCATCTGTGATAATGTGATTCTTGAATTGCATGATCATGCTGTGTTCATCATATGTATTGAGAAACAAATTCCAAAACCCAAACAATTTTAGAAGTTTTTTCTCAGAAAGTTACTATCCATATAAATCGAAAGTGTTGGACAACTGCCAAGGAAGTTTATAATACTGATCTATACTTGAATCTAAGACTTACCAGGATAATTTTAGTCTCATCCAGTTCCCTCTGGATTTTCAACAACTTATCAGCCTCTGCAGGGTCCTGAAGATTTGTAAATAGTAGGGAAAATGAGATAAATGAGTAAAAAATAACCATATGAACAGGAAGCTAGAAGTAAACTTTATCAGTACAGTTCAGAAGCATAATTTCACACTCTAATGAGACATCCTTTAGCTGAAGCTGGTTCAACTTGGAAGCATAGAGGTACCTGGAATCTTGTCAGAGCTTGGTCCAAATACGGCCATGATTGAGTGCTATCTGCCTGAGCACTTCTCCATGAATTACCAAAAGCTTTTTCATATTCATCAAGCAGCTGTAAAACACCATATTCAATATAATGTATTAAATAAGGTCATTGCAAGAGCCAGATACACAAGATACATCATGACAACAAATTTAACTAGGCAATGTTTCTAGTTTATTCCACTTTAGTTCCTACAAATTATTCCTTGTTACCCAAAGGATAAGTAACTTAAATGAATAAATGGTTCATTTTCTTTACCACAATCATTATTCCGTCTTTGTCCATTAATGGCAAGGGGAATTACTTGCATAAAGTCACCAATAAAAGACTCTTCTCATTGAAATCATTTGGAACAAAGGCCTTTTTGAGCAATCAACCATTTAGCAGATCCAATAACACAACAGGACAATACTTTTCATTTTGAACGGACAACAAACAAGGGAAGAAAGTTTCAGACTTCAGTCATGAGATCAATGTTGTCCAACGAAAGGAAAGAAAAAATGTTGTACCAAACGATAATATGGCAATCAGAAATATAACAGCTAAAAGTAACTTAATAGATAAACATCACCACAAGTTTGTTTTCGAAACCAAACCAGAAGTTCAATTTTCCATATGTCAATGTTAACATCTTCGGGGCACTAAGGACATATCTAGAGATGAAACAACAGAGAAAAAGATGCACCTGTTAAAGTAACAATAAAACTGATCCTTTCATTAGAACCAATGGAAGAGCTAAAATATGTTAAAGCAAGAGACTGCTCCTGGAAACAGGATGCGTTGCAAATAAGACAATATTAAGGAAGAAAATTAATTGCACTCACCTGGTTGAGAAGTGAAAATGCACTTCGTACGGGATAGTGATCATCCATAAAGCCCAATGCACAAAGGCCATTTCTGTTGTGAGCATGCACCTTGTACTCTATAATTAAAAATAGTAAGTAAATATATATCATGAATTCATGCTTAAGAATGTGAACCAGCTCAAGCATTTAATTAAGTTGAAAACAACAAGCCCGTCAATTTTCCCCGTCCAACATCCCATCCAATTGACAATGAACTTAAGAGATACGTGAGCTCAGATTATACCATTAAACGTAAAAATAAAAATTACCCTTCCCGAAAGATGGGTTCATGTAATTCCTTGGAACCAATGCTTTCTATAAATTTCATTGTTTGCACCCAACCCAAAAAAAAAGGAAAAAAGAAAACGAAAGATAGAGCCTCATAAGCGAACTTGAAATAAAACCACCAAATCCGACTTCGAAGTATAAATATTCTCCCGCACAATCATGGTGGATACAGATATCACCGTCCATAATTCATCAATAAAAGGGGTAAAACAAAAATCCAACGAACAACCAGGCTTTGTCTGCAAGACTCCGACCCAAATCAACCAATTGATCGCTCAATAATTCGGCAACATAAGCTAATTGGGAAAGCGATTCAAAATCCATAACTCAGGGTGGACAAAGAGATTATTGAATCGAGACCCAGAAACCCTATAGAAAGGAAAGAATAAAACGAACCTTCGTGCTGGACGGTTTGGCGCTGTCCCTGAGCGGTGCGCTTAGCGACGGTGCGACCGACGAAAACAATAAACTCCTTGACGCTGGATCGTTGGAAGTAGCCGAAGTGGCTTACATCAGATGCATTCGCAAGTATCACCGGATCGGATCCATCAGGGATGCATTTAAGCACCAACAGAGCTGTGATCTTCATATCTCTATCTCCCCCCTTTCTCTCTCCAAATTCTTCAAATTCAAAGCTTCCTTCTTCGATTTAAGCGTCGGTAATGAAATGGGGAGCTGCAACCGCAAAATGGAATGACAAAAGAATTGAAAAGTCCGAATTATATATAGTTATATACATCCACACACATAATATACACATTCAAACACGCGCATATCGATGGGCGAGTTTTATTATATCTTTTACCTGAGGAAATTAATTAGTGGTCTCACGCTCCCACCACAGTGCAAATTATTACATTCTCAAACCTCAATCAATGTGAGTTGTCACGTCAGAATACGAACCATATATATATGAAGTAAAAAAAGAAAATAGTTAGTTGGCAACTTATATGTATTATGTCTTCCTCAATTACATAGGGTAGTGTATCTTATATTATTATATTATCATTTAACTATAAATTTATATAAATAAAGAAAGAAACATGACTCTTTGGGCAAATTTTGATAAAGAAAATATTGGAAAATAAAAATCAAAACCCAAAATGATGCGTATACATATCCCCTAAATTCTAAAAATAGTAAAATATATCAACTGGTTAATGGAATTAGAAGGGTTAATGGCGTTGCTAAATAGTAACATATGCCACCGTTACTTCTCTTTGAGTTAAGGGATTCTAGGATTCGAAAGTGTTAAAGATGGACATCCTTTCTCTTATAATGTAGAGAAACAATCTCTCACACCCTGGAGAGTTTTTAACATGGTGCATCCACAAACTCATGGAAGGAGTTGAAAATAGGTTATTTAAGCATGCAATATATCAAATACCAAACTGAGTGAGCTGCAAGTGGAGCCTCCCCTTGCTGGACTGATCCGACTAAGCCACAAATTATAAAATCTTGTCATTGTCTAGCCTCGGAAATGGATCAAAAAAATATTTGTGATTTCCAAGGATTGCACAAGGTGAACCCTAGGGTCGTTCTCTCCAAAGCTAATGCGTACCAAATAGATTCTAACTTGTGCTTAAGTACGCAATGCAAATGAAAACAGTTTTCGGTTCAAAATTGCTATGTACCAAAAGCTTAAATACAAAATAAAACTTATTTTTGGTATTTTTGAATTATATGGAAGCAGCAAAACAAGATTGGAGTGAAAAAGTGTTTAATGGTGGATTTCCTCTTGAAAATGAATTAAGCCATCATAGTTCACAAAAGATTCGGGAAAGTATTCATTTTCGCACTAAGTTTCGTAATCACAACCCCAACAACTCACTGGGCCAGGAATCTCATGTAATGAACTCCATTCCATGAAACACTTTAAAAACACTTAGCGTGTGCACGATAATCACAATGTGAAAAATTCAATCAACATATCACTGCATCTAAAATCAAGCACAACTAGGAAGATTAAAGAGAACAACGAAGATTTAATTAAATAAGTAGATGTGAGACTTCATTCTACCATGTCAATCACAAAGCAAACTCAAGACACAAATAATCCAAGTTTGGCTCGACCGAGGCTAAGTATCTACATACGCATTACCTGTTCTAACTCAGAATCCAAGTAATCTATAACATAAATATAGATTGAAAACAAATACTCCCCTTTCAGAACTTTGAACTCAGACCGTCTTCATCTTCAAGAGGAAAGGAGATGCTCAGCTACTCATGTGATGCGGAATAGAGGTCCAAATGGATGATTGAAGGCACATGATGGATTGATGGTGAGATGAGGGTGAAGTTAGGGATTTTAGAGTAAAGAGGATGAGAGAAAATGAGTGTGAGTGTGTTCTGCCTCTTTCCACAATTGCCTCCTTTGAACTTAACCACTAATCGTCCAGGGTCGGATCTAAGAAGGCGGGTCAGATTTATTTTCCATTTGGAGCAAAAGCTGGTGCTGACACGCAATATTCGCCACGACGAACCTCTCCCGAGAGTTCATACAAATAGAGTTGTAAAGCAAATAGATGGAGGTGCTTGGAATCATATGCAAATGAGAAATACTCTTTTGCTCTCTTCCAGAATCTCTTGTCTCATCTTATTTTCTATGCTCTCATTTTTTTTATAACATTTTTTTCTTTTCTTTTCTTTTCTTTCTCCCTTTCTTCTTTCTTTTCTTTCATCTCCCATCAATCCTTCCCTTTATCCAACCGCGCACTCATCCTTTCTTTTCTCTTTCCACTCAACTCACATATCACATCCCTTTACTCATCCTTTTCTACACGGCAACTCTGCCATCATCATCATTTTTTTTCAAGATGTTACACCACAAGGGAGCACTAATTTATGCTGATCATCTCATCAAGAATGGACATAAATCTAGGCTATAATATTTATATTTATATGAACCACCTAGTTATTGTTTAAACTTTCTTAATCTCTACATGCAGTCGTGCTTGGGGAATAATTTCCCTGATTTTGCTGCCATGTAACAGATTTAAACCTCAAATGCTTGCCTTGTTATTTAAGAAAGAGAGAGAGTCACTCCCCTAGGAAAGATAAAAGGCATGAGATAACATTAGACTTTCCAGATAGAGGTGAATTCAGTGTCTGTACATGCATATTTCCCTCCCTTTGCTTTCAATGGAAACAAGTGTTGGACCATTCAGAGGATCCTCCATTCCCATTGAGGGTGATACTGTTAAATTAAAGGTCAATGAATTTGTCCTTCAAAATGGCAACAACAGTGGTGCTATTAGAGGCAATGAAAATGGATGGATATATGATTTTAGTTGTAAGCTCATCAATGTCCCTTCTACCATATCAAAGACATTGGAACATGAATGTTCTCTCTAGAAGCACAGAGTTGATTTAGTTACCGGGGGATACCATATGGCTTATCGATTTCCAAATATTGTAAATGACATGAAAGTAGTACTGGGAAAACGGGTTAGCCTAGCCCGCGAGCTGGAGGAAGTCGAGCTGCCAATTTGGTAGCCCGATCCCGCCATTTTTATTCTTTTTTAAACATTATTCTTTTATTTTTTTTAGTGCATTTCTGTGATATCCAAGCATTCTATTTACAATAATCCATTCTATTCTTGTAAATGAATGGATTATTCTATTTAACAGACCTAACTTATCCAAGCAAACTCCATCATAAAATAACCGTTTCCTTAAACTCAAATAATAACTCATTAAAATACTTAGTCATGGTAGATAAATATTTAATTAAACAATCGGATAATAAACCATGACTTTGAAAAGTTTTCATTTCTACCCCAACAGAAAACACAAAATATCAAATCAACAGTTTGTGGATCCACAATATAACATCATCAACTATAGAGGCCTCAAGCCTTCAATCAACCCACTTGCTGGAAATAAATCCTCAAAAAAATATTCATGCAACTAAACAGTTAAAATCAGAGTTCCCAATATGAGCCCTATATATGTCAATATACTTCAATCAGCACATATATAACAAAAGAGGCTTTACAAAGATATGCCAAGATATCTAAGCCTCTACAATTCTCCTCGACGTACCAACACCAGAACTATTCCCTGAAAAATGTTAAGAGCAACGGGGTGAGACAACGATCTCCGTAACCAAATTTCAACTCATCGTACACACCGACATGTACAAAAAAAATGCCAAGTGAGATAGAATAAGATAGAGATGCACAAAATATTACAATTAAATCATTTAAATCTTTTATGTAACGAACTGGCATTTCATTAATAAAATATCCCCGTTGTGGTGCAACCGTAGCCACCTGACGGTCGTACTCACATGGATGCAGCAGTAGCCACCCACCAATATCTCAATAATCAGATATGATCCGTTTCAATGCAGCCGTAGCCATCCACTAGTGCTTCCTTAACCAAATGTCATCCGTTTCAGTGCAGCCGTAGCCACCTCACGGTTTAATCAAGTGGATGCAACCATAGCCACCCACCAGCATCTCATGTATCAGATATAATTCGTTTTGGTGCAGCCGTAGCCACTCACCAGCATCTCATGTATCAGATATAATCCGTTTCGGTGCAGCCGTAACCACCTAACGGTATGCTGCTGTGAATGCAACCGTAGCCACCCACTAGCATCTCATTCATCAAATATGATCCGTTTCGGTGCAGCCGTAGCTACCTAATAGTCTAACTCTCGTAGATGCAGCCATAACCATCCATAAATTTCTTTTATATATTTATATTTTTCTCCAAAAAATCATCAAACCCACTGAACATTTTTTTTTAAATATAAAATCCATATAACATATCATCGAAGCATATTATCAAATTAACTTAAAAGCTAGTAATCAATATCTATAATAAGTGGAAAATGGTTACCTCTCACCCAACAAAGACAACACTATCACAACAGAAATCCCCGTGCTCAAAATCAACAATTTTTCACAGTTAATCTACACAATTCAATATTACCACACTTTAGTTTAATAACTAATTTAGGTGGTAAAAATAACAACTTAGGAATTTAAATCCCTTTAAAATCTCTAATACCACAACGACCACCAATATATATATATATGTACAGATATATTTTTAAAGCCAAGATTTTACTGAATCTAGAATTTAAAATACTCATAAAACAAAATTATTAATAATTTCTCAAATATCTCATTTTATTAAAATCCTCATATACCTTAATATATTTTAAAACTATTATTATCTTAATACTAAAAATAATTTCACACTAAAAATTCCAACTTTAAAATTTTAACCCTCAAATAGAATATTTAACTCATAAATAAGATTATTATTATATCCAACAACCTCAAATAAAATACTTAAACTATTAAGAATTTACTATTACCTCCAGAATATCAAATAAAATATTTAACTCAACTTTAATAGGTCAAATATCCTATATATTAGAAACCGTATACAACAACAAAATAGATAAAT
>JANTPZ010094757.1:0-16808 GCA_025593235.1 Vachellia pachyceras | reverse complement strand
ACATCTCAATTTTTCTCTCGGAAAAAGCTCATTTTTCCCCATTTTCATCTTTAGTTTTCTTTCTTATCTCATTTTCTCTTCAAATATATTGTACTTAAGTGTCATCGTTAACTAAGGAGAAAATACTTGGGTCAAAGATTTTTATTGACAACCAAGATCATATAATGGATATAAAATGGTATGTTTTTCATATATAAAAGATTTCCTGCTTTTATATTGATTAAAAAAGCATATTTTAATCAACATTTTTTTCAGCTTTGTTGGGTATTATTTTAGGAGATCACAGATCATAGCTTCCCAAGTTCAAGAGTATGGTTTTTTTTTTATGTGCAGCCTAAAACAACTATTTTAACGTAATTTAATTCAAATAGCATTTCAATGCGATTGCAAATAGGCCAGTGGTATCAATTGGAAACTCCATATAAATACTTATAAGTACGTTCAACAATGTTTTTCCGTAAAACAAGACAATCTTCACCGTATATTTACCTCAACTAGTGTAAAAGTACTTATAATCAACTTTTAAAAGCCTTTTATTTGTAAAAGCCCAAAGAAATGCAATTTTGGCTTTTATTGTCCTTCCAATTAATTTACATAAATTTAAATTTTAAGTAAATTAGTTGTTTATAGTTAATTATTTCGTAAAAGTATATTAATTTTTTTAAAAACACTCTTAATACACATTCAATTGAGCTTATTTGAAAAAACAATAAAAATTTAAGAGATCTATTTTGAACACTCAAGTTACTTGGGTTATTACTTATTTAGACGAAGATCCAGACTACATACATGCCAACAAAAATTTAAGGGCCTGCATAATGATTTGTTTACAGTTAATTATTTCGTAAAGTATATTAATTTTTAGGAGAATTGCATCGCGTGAAACCGAAGGATGCTAATAACAAGTCGAAAAATACCACAATTCAAGCAGCTGCTTTTAACAAATACTCCTAATACACATTCAATTGAGCTTATTTGACAAAACAACAAAAATTTAAGAGATCTTATCGCATTTGGGATAGAAAACCCCAACTAATTTCGAACATTCGAGTTACTGGGGTTATTGAGACGAAGATCCAAAACATGTAGATGCCGACGAAAATTTAAGGGCTTGCATAATAACAACATGATTCATAGAAAAATAATAATTACTTGTACAAAGCAAATGTGTCGTCGGAAAACCCTAGCTAGCATAAACAAAACAAGCTGAGAAAGCCGAAGACACAGATGGAGAGATTAATCATTTATGGTGTTAAAAGATTGTCAGAGATATAATAATCCCCAAAGCATATTCCAAAAGAATAATTTCTTGCTGCAAAAAATTGAAAAAGAAGTAACATTTCTTCCACTCGTTACTATATATGGCTCCTGTGATAATCTGCTCACTGACTTGGTTGTAACCGAAGGAATCTCAGAATCAGATGTCCGGTAAAGCTTCCTTGTTATGACTTATGTCAAGTGTTTGAACTTTTGATTATACAACTTCATCAAAATCCTAGGTTTTGTCGTCATAATCATCGTCATAAGCAGATTCACACGAAAAAGTGAAATCCAGTCCTACATAAATACGAGACAAAATTAAGATATACATATATTTGCTGCAAGAAACAAGTTAGGATAAACCTAGTACAATTACTAGGCAGATTCATTAATTATAGCAGCAACAAAACCACCTACTTCCTCACAAGATCATTAACACCAAAAACTAAAAAGGATCAAGACAAGAAAATAAATTACAGCAGCAGCAGCAGAAGAAGAAGAAGAAGAAAGTTGACACACAAGTAACCAGGTCATAAATACAAAAACACATGCACAGTGAAAAAAAGATAGCTTCACAATAACTCTGCAGATTGATACCATGATAAAACACCAGAGAGCAGAAAAAGGAAATAAAAAGTTTCATATATAGAGCAACGGAATGGACGAAGCACAAAAGATGTTGCGTGTGCGTATGTGAGAAACCCTAAGTGTGGAGGAAAGGTGTGTGAATTGTGAGTGCTGTGTAAGGTTGTGGAGTGAAAGGGAGCTCCCTTCAGTCCAAGACGTGACAGTAAAGACTGGAAGCAGCTCCTGCATCGTTGGATCAGAAGCACACCACCACTCCTTTGTTTGGTGAACTCGTGAATCAACGAGTCAGCAGCTGAGTCACAGTCCCTTACGGCTGACTCGAACTGGACTAAAGAGAGCTCCTTCTTCCACAACCCTTAAGGTCATAACACTGAACACATAGAAAAACACGGCATATAAAAGAGTGCTTTTGGAGCTGAAGCGAGGTCATGAATCATGAAGAGACGCTATTGATTGGGATTGGACATGGCAGTAGATAAGTCATTCTTCGGGAAAGAAGAGAGAAACCATAGCATGTGTTGCGCAGATAGTAAGTAGCCCTAGCTCACTTAAATAGCCTTCTAGCTAGGGCTTCAGGTGCGGGTGCGAGAGGGGTAACTGGGTAAGTAAAACAAATTTTTAAAATTAAGTCTCATTTTAGTTTCATTACTTAAGTATTAAATTATAGATTTTAATCTTTTAAACTTTATTTAGTTTAGCATATTGGTCAAATTTCATGAGGAGAGATTGTATTAACCTAATTATAATTAATGAAGATAAGTAATAAGTGAAAATTTTTACATGCAATAGTAAGCAAATGATTATTCAATTTTAAATTATAAATTTTAAAAGAGTTAATATTGCGTTAGTCGTTGCAATTTTATCTAATTTTATCTTAATCACTGTAATTTCAGATAATTAGTTCTTTTTTTATAGCTTTAAAAAGATTTGATCTGATTTTAACTAATAATCTATATTTATAGAGAATTTTGGCTTTAAATAAAATCCTTATGAAATATAAGGATCAAAACAAATTATTTTAAATTTAAAAACTCAAACCACCATTCAATCCAACTTTAAAGATTAAGTTGCCACCAATGACATTAAACTATTTTAAAAGTTCAGTTAGTTATTAATACAAAAGACTCGGGTTTCTGTATGAATCAAAAAGTAAATATATATATATATATATAAATGGTATTTTGTAAATCTTAAACATCATCTCTCATAAAAAATTATAAGATCAATAAGTTAATTTCCAATGGTCGAATTGGGTCTTTAATAATTTTTTATCTAAGTTTTTACGGTTTGTAGCTAATTTTAATTCGTTTTTAGCCAAGTTTTTATGGTTAATTCCCAAGATTTCAGAATTTACCGACCTTTTATAATTTATAATTAATTTGCAGATAATTTTTTGTATTTTTACAACTAAGTCTTTCAAATTTTACAATTAAAATTTTAAGATTTATAAAAGTGAGAATCACAATTAGATCCAATTAAGAGATGCAACAAGTAACTCATCAATGAATCCTCCACTTATAATTGAGAAGTCCATTTAGATCGCAATTATGTTATTTAATTGGAATCCTTCTTCTCCAAAACGTCTTTAGTTGAGAATTAGCAGCTGGGAATTATTCTTTTTGTTCTTATTTGTAGTTTTTTACCCTTACCGCTGATCATTCTCCAGTTTAGCAGAGGACAGTAATACTAGGAAGTAGGGGGAAGCCAGAGCTGTTGAAACACAAATGAAATTCCTTTTTTATAAAAAAAATTAAATCTGAGGATATATCTTACAGGAAATATCGTAAAAACTACTCAAGTCAAGGAAAGGTGTTTTATGTCAATTTTTCTAAAAAATTTTTACACCTCACCTTTATTTCTTATTTTAAAATGTTTGTATATCAGCATATTTTTAATATATTTATATTTTATTTAAATTTCTGATGATGTCAGGGTCAAGAAGACATACCTAGTGCTGGGAAACGGGCGGCGGGGCCCGTTTGGCCCATTTCTTCAATGGCAGCCCGGGCCCGTTTAACCTGTCAACTTTTTTTCAATTTTTTATTTTATTTTTATTATTATTTTAGTGAATTTTTTTTAAAAATAATACAATAAATTTACATAAAATTTATTAAGCTCTATTTTTCGAAAGAAAAATACAATACATCTCTAAAAAATATAACCAACAATGTTTATAATACAAAAATATAATACATAATCAATAATTTTCAAAGTAAATATGCATTTAAGATAAAATAATAAAATTTAAAACAATATTTGAAGTTATTGAAACATTATGCACTTCCTAATAATAACATAAATGATTTAATATTTTTTTAAAAAAATAAAAAAACGGGCTGGCCCGCCAACCCGCAGGCCAGCCCGTTCGGCCCGTTTTTTCACGGGCTGCCCAAAATGGCAGCCCTAACCTTGCTCAGCCCGTGGGTTGGCAGGCTCAACCCACGGGTTGAGCCCGTTTTTCCGACTCTATACCAAGCACTAAATCACTCAGGACATTAGTTGTGGTTAGGTTGTGTGAACACGGATCACAGTAATTGTATTAAAGTAAGATAATTGAATTCATAATAATATAATTTGATGAATTATATTTTATTTTATAAAAATTAATTGATTTAATCCTTAAGAATATCTTACTTTATGCATATTGTAATTTTAAGTGTCTAAATAAATATTAAGGATGGAAAATAATTGGACTAAAATCAATTAATTTTACTCTATTTCCTTCTACGTAAAGCAAATTTGTGAAAATAGGAGTCACTGATTGGTAATTTTGTCATCACTGATTTTGCTTTACCATTTATAGAGTCACTGTTAGCATGGGGACTAAATGGTAATTTTGTTATTTTTTTTTAATTAACGAGGGTTCACCCTAATTTTATTGCTTCTCGGTTTGGGAGGTGTCATGTCTGGTTCATCGTTTCCTAGGTTTGAGTTTTTAAATACCGAATGATATTATATATATTGCATATTTTAATTTACATTATAATATGTCTTTGTATATACACAAATTAAAAAAAGTGTTATAGATGAATTTACAAGTATGAAAGCATATCTTAAAAACTGATGATAGCATGATAACAATTGTGGTAAAAAAATTTGACTTGATGGATATAAGTAAATCAAACTTACTTTTACCATGAAAGTAAATAAACTATAAGACTCATCAAGTTTAGGAGAAGTCATAACTCACATATTTGATAGAAGGTGATAGGGTTAAGGTGCAATTTTAACAACGAAGTTTTTTGTTAGAAGAGTCTGGCACCATTAAGTTTTGAGATGAGCAAAAATACACATGATGTTAGGAAAATTGTGCACATTTGACAACAGTAACGGATTTGACAAACAACCATTACCTAGTTCGGTAATGAGGCAATGACATGGCTTTTAACTTAATGATTTGGCTCCACTGAACGAAAATGAGGTGAATTCGTGAAATTGGGAGATTTTACAAACGAGTGAAGTGCAAGAAATAAAGAGGAAGCTAGTGTGCAAGGCGAGAGGAAGTTGTCGATGACGTTGTCTTCATCTTCAAAGATGGCAAGATGCAGGAGGAGTGTGCCTTTGCTGAGACGACCCAGTTGTGAGGATGATTACGAAAGTCAACAAAGGTATTGCCATCACTGATTGGTAGCCCCATGCTAACAGGCATGGACCGAAGGCAACCTGGGGAGGAGATTTTATGGATGCCGACACTATTATCAGGTAATGGGTGTGATTTGGGTCAGTGCGTTATTGAATACTAAAGTATATGTGTGCATAAACGGGATGGTGGGTGTGGCTACTTAACCATGTAGAAAGGCCACACTACTCCTAATGGCATAGACAACATATAATCCTAGTTGTTGCATCTGTTCCTAGTCTTTCTCATAATGCGCTGAGCTTGTGATTGAAGTTGCGAGGATGTAAGACATCGTTGACCCTTCCACTTCAATCATGGTGGTTTGAAAAGAAGACATGGTTGGTGTTCTTGTGCAGTTTGTGTGGCTCTTTGAACCCTTTGGTGCAATAGAGGTTAAAGCTATTGAGATAGTTTAGTTTGCTTCTGACTTGGTATGGGAAATCTGGTTTCAGGGTCAATATACTGATTCAAATATTGTAGTGATGTGCCCTCTTTGATGACCAATTCAGAAGAATGACCATTCCACATGTAAATATTGTAGAAACAAAGACTAAAAACTAACATTGAGTACAATTCTGCCTAAGTGTTGGTCAAACATAATCCCCACTCCACATGCCCCTCTCAGCTTGTAAACGCACTTCCTCCTTATTGGCTCTTTAGCGTGTCTTGAGGGGTCATAGCCTTATGTCACTAGTGTTCCTTGTGAAGGTGGGGTCAATAGTGGTCCTTGTGAAGGTTGGATAACCTGTGGCCCTTATGAAGGTTGTGTAACCTATGGTTCCTACGCAGTATGTTATGAAGTTTGTGCGGTATGTTCTGTTCTACTCCTCCTATTGCGTTTTGTTACACTTGAAGATGGTTTCTACAAAATGCAATAAAGTAGCAAATTCATACATCTTAATAGATATCAAACCATTTTGACAAGTATAAATATGTATAATCATACCTCTTTGCATGTGGACTTGTTTTGTCCCTCTTGTTTGTAAATGCTGCATCTATTAGGTGCACCTTTTTTGCTTAATTTGTCTTCTTTACCTAGTCTTGTGTTTGGTTGATCAGGAATTTCATTGCCAAGATTTTTCCTTCTTTTGACCTTTTCAGTCCTCAAGCGTTTCTTTTGTGGTCTTCCAGGCATGCTACAAACTGGGGGAGGTTGCATAGGGAGACAATTTTCCATGTCCCAAAATTGCCTACACCTAACAGGTTGAAATTTTATCATGTAACTGGAAAGGTACGTGTCTTTGAGGTAATAATGTGAGATTTGGGTTAGAGGATCTGTTTTGGCATGATACATGGTGCACATACCATGTTGGCATGCGATTCCAGTTAAATCCCATGCCTTACATGTACACTTCTTTTTACTTAGCTCCATTGTATGACTATCTTGTTTCTCAACTATCTCATAGCCATCATCCTCGTTAAAAAAACTCTGCAATTCATAGCTAAGTACTTGTTGGTCTTAAACAACTCCAAACACTTAGGACTATAATTTCCCTTCCAACTCCTCACTATTTGATCACTCTGACCCTACTTCTCTATCATTTTAATCCTAATTCCTTCGAACATCTTAATCACTAGTAGATATCTATATTCATGTATCTATGCATTTAGACTTTCACACATATTATTGTCTACCACCCATGACTGACATCTACTAGTGAAATAGGCCCTTACCCAAGCTCTTGGATTATACAAAATTGCAGCCTCAGCTGCTTGCTTCCTTAGACGTCTAAGTGCCTTCAGGTTATCGCTAAACAGTTCTGGGAAGGTACTCCATACACATGTAAAAACTTATTCTTTAGCTCATTACCCCGCCATTGTTTGCTCTAATTGGCATAAATATGCCTTGTGCAAAGCCTGTGCTCTACCTCGGGAAGCACATTCGAAACAACTTGTGCTACTCCTTGCACGAGGCAAAATATAATCAAACTGTAGCACTCTTTAAGTGAGAAAGTAATTAAAACATTAAATACCTTCTGCATGTCAGACATCATTGTCACTGTAGCACCATTCTGGAGGTCTAGAGAGATCCGAATCCATTCAAGGAACCAACTTCAGTTTAACCCAGTCTCTTTTTGGCACAAACTAAATGCTAAAGGGTAGAGCGAGTCGTTGGCATCAACTCCAACAACTGTTAGCAAGATTCCCCTAACTTTTCCTTTTAAAAAAGTTCCATCAAACCTAATCAGAGGCCTGCACCCTTGTTTCCATCCAACCTACCATCAAACAAAAACAACAATGAAGCTCAGGTGGAAATACAATGCACAAATGAAAATGAAGTGTTTGAAAATGCAAAAAAAAAAAAAATACCTTTGCAGCATTGAAACATACATACATTCTTCTAAAGACTTTCCTCCCTTTGTCTAATGCCTCGTTGCTTAAGTCAACTCTCACATCGGATCCTGGATTTGAAATTCTTAATTCATGATAATACGCTTATAACTTAACAAAATCATCTTTATAGCTCCCATCCATGTCTTGCATTATCCTTCTCTTTGCCCTCTTGCACTTTTGAATACTCACATGCACCTTCAACTCACGCTCCAAATCCCTTTTCATCTCACTTATCCTATACTCAGGCCTCTCTTGCACCTTCTCCTTGAAATGCTCCTCCAGCCACCTTATAGTAGCTCTCTGGTTTTTATATACCATACAAAAGCTATGTTCATAACACAAAGTCTTCACCTTGCATCCAACATTCAACCCATCTCGGCTAGCATACAACATAAATGGGCAACCCACTTCACACACCGCTTAAACTAACCTCTTCTCACTTCTCACTATTTTGATATTCACTCCCTTCTTAATGGCAGATCTATCAATAGCCTTAGTAAGCTCTACTCTGTCAACAAATGTCATGGCCAACATGAAAAAGGGCCTACTATCTAACCCATCAACATCCATAACTGGCACCTGTGGAGGCCCATCATCGCTTATGAGGCCTAACTCTTCCTCATCGTTATCAATAGACTCAAACCCCTCACTCAGTTCAAGATTCTCCTCCAGACTTTCTTCAGTATCTGAGCTTCTAGATTTTGCACTATAACTCCCATCCTCACTATCCTTAGCTTCACTACTTGATTGACACACTACTTCTTTTCCTTTCTCTCCAACACCAAACTTTTCCCAGTGGCTACACACTACTTCATTTTCACTTCCAAGTTCAACTATATCATCCAATCCATCACCAATATCCATGTTCTCAACCGCATCTACCCCTTCTATGATGTCAATTACATCTTGCTCTGCACTGTTAATGTCCACAGTCCATTCATTCTTGAATACTACGTCCACATTCCCTCTATTGCCAACTCTTTCGTCCATATTCCCTTCATTCCAAACTCCTTTATCCACATCCCCTCTCACATTCCCTTCATTCCCAACTCCTTCGTCTACATTCCCTCTCACATTGTCACTTACCCCAACCCCATACATTTAACACTCTGTCACACTACCATATCCATCCCACAAAGTATCCTTAGTACTTTCCCAAGTTTCCTTAGCTAGAGTACATAAATCATTTACCTTCTTTAAAGTCACGCCTCTGTTCAGTAGTTAGCTCCGGACTGTTAATGTCTATCTCTGTATTTCCATTGGTAAAGGATAACATTTTTTCCAACTCCTTGTTATAAAACTCCATATCATCAACTGTATTGTCCCCACCATCTGACGCCATCTAGAATGGACGAGGCAAACATATAAATAAATAATGGGTACAACACTATTCCACTATTAGACAACAACTTTTTGCCAAAATTGATACTTACAACATCGATTACCTCTTTTCGCTTCCTTCCGAACAATGCAACCTCATATTTCACTTTTCCTTCACGAAACCCTAACACTTTCTATTTGTCGGATCGATCTTGCTTCCTTCCTTTCCCGCTTTTCAATTTCTACTGTGCTTTTCCATTCCTTAGACCCACAATCCGAAGCCCTAAAAGTGTAGCCTTTTCTCTTCGTTGCTCAGTGTCTCTCACCGTTTTTCTTCGCTGCTCCATCTCTCTCATCTTTTCTCTTCTTTGCGCCATTCCTTGTATGAAGATAAGCACTCCGTGCTTTGAAAGCAAACATAAATGCCATGTGTGTCGCCACGCCAGACAGCTCGTTCAAATAATTGCCACGTGTTCATAGTTGGTCAAAATTTTTAACGCCGTTTGTCAAATCCGTTACCATTGTCAAATGTGCACCATTTTGCCAACATTATGTGTATTTTTGCTCCTTCCGAAACTTAATGGTGCCAAATGCTCCTCGCGAAAAACTTCGTTATTAAAATTGCACCTTAACCCTTTATAAAATCATAAACATATAAATTAACTCTAGCTTTTATTATTTACTATCACATAATATAATTATTTGCTACATAGATTACTAACCACGGTAGCATTTTTTGGTTAACTGGTGCGCTAACGTTTTAGGGGTGTTTGGGAAAATGTTTCCAAACTCTAAACGTGCGTTTAATAGTATTTTTCTGCAAATCGATATAATCTCTTCCATACATTTACCTCGTAAATTGTAAATATTTCTCCACCGCTTTTCCAATCAGACATTCAAAATGAAAGAAATGTGGAGGGGTACGGGAATCTATTTATATATTCATATTTAAGATTGATTTTAATTAAATCATAAACTTTAAAATAGCTTCCTATCTTATAAATGGTATTCTTTGTCATCATACTTCCTTATTAACTAGAATATAATTGAAGAATTAATATTTGTCTTAAATGTAATATTTCTTTAACATGTTTATAATTTTTTTCTCAAATTAGCCTTATAAATATTCTCTCAGCAATACTCACATATACTTGAAAGTTTTTGTTTAAATAACATTAACCTAAAAGTTGTCTTGAGTTCTATTTAAAGTTTTCAAATCGTAATAATATTGCTCTAAATTCAAGTTTTTTTTATACAAATTCAAGTTAAGCTTAAAACATTAGTAAGTCAAATATGCTTATTGGACCGGTGCCCATGTTATCCACGTCTTTTTTTTGGATTAAATTGCAAATTTGTCTGCCAAGGTTTTACTAAAAACTGTTGTGCATGAGAAATTTTTTTTTTATTTAATACCATGTGGAAGCAAATCAAGCAAAATGTTGTTTCAACCGTTGTCTCAATTAAATTTCCCTATTAGTTTATTGTATGTGCCTCAACTATAATTTTTATACAAATCAAGGGCCTATGTAGAAATAACATTTAAATCTTTGAAGGGAAATACATTGCCATAAACATTTTACCACAATGAAACTCCTTTTAACATAAATTGAAATAAAACTTCATTTTAAAAAAAAATTTCATGAACACTGAAAGCTACATTGAAAAATTAGTTACACTAATGATCTAAATAGGCACCACATTTACAAATAAGAATATTTTTTAAAAAACACATCCCGCTGAGAAAATCCAAGAATGATGGTGATTAAATGCTTCTTTGGGAAACCTTAAAAAAATTTAAAAAATATTTTAACATAAGCCAAGATAAAATTTTTTTCATATTTTTTGAATCGCAGAAAATCACTTAAAAAAAGTTAACCATATACTTATTAGGGTTAAGTAGCATTTTTGCTACGGAAGTATACCAGTTGGAGCATTGTGTATCCGGAAGTTTTTTACGGACCAGATTCACCCCAGAAATTTATAAAAATAGCATTTTTCACCTGGAGTAACGGATCTTTAATGGAAGTTTGTCTTAATTCGAATAACACGTGTTATTCGAATGAAAGCTTCCTCTTCAGCGTAAAACTCATTCAATCGAATTTTTCATCAACATTCTAAATTTAATCGAATATAAAAATTGAGATTCAATCGAATCAGTTTTATACTGATTTGAATCATAAAGTTTCTAAACCTTATTTTTCCCCAACGGTTTGGAAAGTGGGAAAAATGGTTAGGATTCTCATTCGAATGAATATAACACACATTCGAATGAGTCAACTCTTTACAAATGACGTAAAAAACTTTCAAAATGCTGTATCTTCCTCATTTAAGCTTCAAATTTGACAAGTGACCTATCATTGGAAAGCCCTTTGCATCTAGTTTCAAGTGGAACAAGTTTCACAATCACTGGATTAGTATTTTGAGAGATATGATGAAAAACACAAACATGCATCATGAATACATTTATTCTAGTTATATTTTCGGTTTTTTGATGATATCTCCCAACATAGATGTCTGATTGATTTCAAACTTATGCCATTTGAAACTAGACTCAAAAGGCTTTCCAATGATAGGTTATTTGTCAACTGCAATGAGGAAGATATAACATTTTCAAGTTTAACCTTTATGAACCGTTTATAAAGTGTAAACTCATTCGAATGAGTTTTATATCCATTCGAATGAGACTTTCGAAACCCTTTTTTGCCCCAGCGGTGTAGAAAGTCCTCTGCACCACTGGGGGAAAAACGGTTTGGAAAGTGAGAAAATTGGTTTAGAATTCTCATTCGAATGAATATAACACACATTCGAATGAGTCAACTCTTTACAAACAATGTAGAAAGTTTAAATTTCAAAATGCTGTACCTTTCTCATTTAAGCTCCAAATTTGACAAATGACCTATAATTGGAAATTCATTTGAGTCTAATTTCAAATGAAACAAGTTTCACAATCATTGGATTAGTATTTTGAGAGATATGATGAAAAACACAAACATGCATCAGGAATACGTTTATTCCAGATATATCTTCGGTGTATTGATGATATCTCTCAACTTATATGTCCAATGGATTTCAAACTTGTGAATTTGAAACTAGACTTAAATGGCTTTCCAATAATAGGTTATTTGTCAAATTTGGAGCTGAAATAGGGAAGATATAGTATTTTTAAGTTTAACCTTTCTGAACCATTTATAAAGAGTAGACTCATTTGAATGAGTTTTATATCCATTTGAATGAAACTTTCTAAACCATTTTTCCCCCCAATGGTGTAGAAAGTGAGACTTTCTACACCGCTGGGGCAAAAAACAGTTTGGAAAGTGGGAAAAATCGGTTCAGAATTCTCATTCGAATGAATATAACACACATTCGAATGAGTCAATTCTTTACATATGATGTAGAAAGCTTAAACTTCAAAATAATGTAATTTCCTCATTTAAGTTCCAAATTTGACAAATGACCTACCATTGGAAAACTCTTTGAGTCTAGTTTCAAATGAAACAAGTTTCACAATCATTGGATTAGTATTTTGAGAGATTTGATGAAAAACACAAACATGCATAAGGAATACGTTTATTCGAGATATATCTTCGGGCTTTTAATGATATCTCTCAACACAGATGTCCAATTGATTTCAAACTTATGCCATTTGAAACTAGACTCATAAGGCTTTCCAATGATAGGTTATTTGTCAAATTTGGAGTTGAAATGGGGAAGATAAAACATTTTGAAGTTTAACCTTTCTGAAGCATTTATAAAGAGTAGACTAATTCAAATGAGTTTTATATCCATTCGAATGATACTTTCTAAACCGTTTTCCCCCAGCAAAAAATGGTTTCGAAAGTGGGAAAATCGATTTAGAATTCTCATTCGAATGAATATAACACACATTCGAATGAGTCTACTTTTTTTAAACTTTATAGAAAGCTTAAACTTGAAAATGCTGTATCTTCCTCATTTTAGCTTCAAATTTGACAAATGACTTATCATTAGAAAACCCTTTGAGTCTAGTTTCAAATGGCACAAGTTTGAAATCAATTGGACATCTGGGTTGAGAGATATTATCAAAAAATTGAGGATATATCTGGACTAAACATATTCCTGATGCATGTTTGTGTTTTTCATCATATATTTTAAAATACTAATCCAATGATTGTGAAACTTGTTCCACTTGAAACTAGACTCAAAGGGCTTTCCAATAATAGGTCATTTGTCAAATTTGAAGCTTAAATGAGGAAAATACATCATTTTGAAATTTAAGCTTTCTACACCGTTTGTAAAGAGTTGACTCATTTGAATGTGTGTTATATTCATTCGAATGAGAATTTTAAACTATTTTTTCCCACTTTCTAAACCGTTGGGGGAAAAATAAGGTTTAGAAACTCTATGATTCAAATCAATATAAAATTGATTCAATTGAATCTCGATTTTTATATTCGATTAAATTTAAAACGTTAATAAAAATTCGATTGAATGAGTTTCACACTGAAGAGTAAGCTTTCGTTTGACTAACATATGTTTTATTTGAATGAAGACAAACGTCCGTTAAGGATCCGTTACTCTAGATGAAAAATGCTACGTTTTATAAACTTCCGGGATGAATCTAATCCCTAAAAAACTTTCGCATACACAATGTTTCAACCGGTATATTTCCGTGATAAAAATGCTACTTAATCCTCCTTATTAATTCATGACAGTAGGGCCCTATTTTATGATGATACTGTTGATGTAGTAGCATTTAATATATAACTGATAAACAAATTAAAATGGAGGGCCATGGGAATCTAGACGAAAGATTTTGGGGCAGGAGTTATATGATGGTGTGGATGAAACTTGAAGATGAATGAATGGAGAGAGAAGGACGGTAAAGAATGGAGAGAGAAGACAATGTGCAAGTTGTGTCGATGTTTGCAATATACAACAGGGAAAGTTAGACTGCTTTATTCCTGCTGTTAAGATGAGACGTGACTCTGTTTCTAAATTTAATTCCAACATTTTTAAATTAGTTGTAATTCAATTTTAAACTTTAACTAATTATAATTTAATCATACAGTTTGAACCATTATATATTTTAAAATATAAATCATTTATATAATAAAAATTTGGTAAGGGAATTATAAAATGGTTAAAAATATGAGTATTGATGAGTTTCAGTGATTTAAAATTTAAGAATTGAGTTATAACTAAATCAAAATTATAGAGATGAAGTTAAACCAAATCAAAATTTAAGATTGCATTATAACTTAATTTAATGATCGAAAGATTAAAATCCAATGATTAAGTTATAACTGAATAAAAAATTTAGGACACGTTTGGTTTAATGGAATTGAGATGCATAGATATGGAAATGTGACTGATTTCCTTATCAATGCATGTTTGGTACATAAAAATGCCTACGGAATTGGTTTCCACATAGGAGCCAATTCAACCAAAATAATTGGAATTGATTTCCATCGGCTAACCAATAGAACCCGTTTGCTTCGCTGAAAATGAGTTAATGGAAAAGGAAAATTGAGATTTTCTATCGGCGGCGGCCGTTCGGTTGAACATTTGAGACGGAAAGCCATTTTCATTTGAACGCGGTAACCTCACTTCCCAACAAAAATGGTGGGAAGCCAAATTCAATCGCAAGCAAAAGACGGATTTAACCCTAAGTTGAAACATAAACTTGCACTACTTGCAACGGAGAAAAGAGGAACGAAGATGAAATCCTCACCGAAGAAAATGAATAGATAATTCATCTTGCAAATAAATCATTCATCTAGAAACATCTAAAATGGAAAAAGCAAATCGTCGCATAGAAGAAGCAAACGTCACCGTCGCCGGAGAAGACGGTCACATATGTGGTGAAAATATATCATCACATCTTCCGTCTTCATTTATACATATATAAATATATAATTAATAAATATAATATAATTAAATATTAAAAATAAATATAAATAAGTTGAATATTTATTAATAAATACCTATATTTATAAAAAAGTTTTTACATTTGTCATTAAGGGCAGTATAGTCATTTGATACATTTTTTACTCACTTTTCTAAAATTTTAACTCAGCTAAACAAAAATTTTCCTATTAACATATTCTCTATGGCAATACCAACCAAATAGCAAACCCTAACAATTTTTTCTTCCATTACATTCCATTCAAACGGATTCACCCAACCAAACGGGCCTATAGAAATCTAACAAATTCTATGGAATCATCATCTTGCCCTTCCACATTAATAAAAATATAAATTTCACATGTTAAATATAAATATTTTAATAAATTTTACATGTTAAATATAAATATTTAATAAAAATAATATACATATTAAACACACTTTTAAATCTCGTTTCCATAGCCATTTCTATCTTAATCTCGGATTTCCATGCAAATTAATTCCAACTTACCGGATGGCTGCTATGATCTAAAGATTAATTTTACAGTATATAACAATATAAAATCACGTACATGTACTACCTATGGGCTCTGTTAAATCTAATCAAACAGCTGGAGAGCTTAATATCAACAGCTACATCCAAAAAGCCTTACACACCTTCCAACCTAACCTCATGCTACTTTCTGTCCCATTCATCTCTCTCTATCTCAATCTCTCCCCTTCCTCCTCTTATCCTCTGGTCCCTTGCATGTGCCCCTGTCTAGCTCATTTTTACTTCATTTCCCATTTAATGCATTAGAATCCCTAAAATAAAAGTAGAAATTAGCCTATAGAGTGGGCATGCCCCTCCAAGCCAAGATAGATTCTTATATACATATTTATATATATTTATAGAGAGAGAGAAAATTCTCTAAACATATGATGCTATTGATGGTTAATTAATTACCTAATCCTACATCTTTCAATTGGCTGGAGAGTTAAAGAGCATTTTCTATTGTATTCTTTGCTATAAAACTGATCAGAACACAACTTGATGTTGTTGGACTGGCGTGACCAACAGTGCTTCACTTCCTTGCATCCCAACTTGATGTTTGATTGGGAGCATAATTTCCCTAACGGTACACTAAATCAATATAAAATCATCTCAAAATCTATAAAAACCATCCCGAAATCTATAAAAATCATCAACTATCTTGAAATCTGAAAAATACGTCAAAATCTGTAAACTCCTTTCTCTCAACGGAATTTTCAAACACACACTCCATCACTTGGTGCGAAACCCGTTCCAATGGAGGACATTTAATTATTTAGAACTTAGAAGTTCAATAACAACTTAATAATTTCAATGACAAATTTAGAATGATATATGATGGGCTTGTTTGTGAACAAATTTAGAATGATATATGATAGGTTGTTTGGGAACACTGTTTCTCAAAAAATGTACGTAAGTCGAGATAAAACGATCTCAAAATTTATAAAAACTATCTCGAAATCCATAAAAGCTATCTTGAAATCCATAAAACTATCTAGAAATCCGTAAAATATCTTAAAATCTGTAAACCCTTTTCTTCTAACAGAATATCCAAACATATTTATACTCATTGATTATTTTTATTAAATTCATCCCTTAATAGTTCTTCAATTTTTTTTAATGGAATCACAAGGCCGACTAATGGCTTCTGCCATATGAATAATTGAGTCTTTCAGGTACACAACTCAATCCAACATGTTCCTTCCGTATGAATTATTGGGAAGATCTCTCTATCCATCTATTCTTTCATAGTAGCCCACATGCATATGCAAA
>JANTPZ010094755.1:0-32158 GCA_025593235.1 Vachellia pachyceras | reverse complement strand
GGAAAGACTATGTTCTGGTTCTGTAGGAACTTAATGTTGCACTGAAGAAGACCATAAGCAAAAAGGCTTGGGATCATGTAACGAGCATATACTCCGGCTTCTTTTGCAATATTGTGGTCTTGATGCAATAAAACTAGAATAGGTCTCAAGTTAGCCAAAATAATGGACTGGGCTATAGCAACAAGTAAGGTAACCAACATGCCTCTCTGCATATGTATTCCAAGCATGTGATACTGCTCTGCTCCATATGATTGACCACAAAATGTGTCTAAGGCACTTGCCATTCCCATCTAAAGCATTCAACAACGTAATTTTTGAGTACGTGTAAATTAAAGGCTCTTAAAATAGATGAAAAAACGTTGAGGGGGGGGGGACAATAATGAAATTCTATGATTGGGATCCTGGATGATCAGATCATTCTAGGTAACAACAGAAGATAGTTTGATGATTTAGAAAAGGCAGCATTAAAGGATAAAACAATCGACTTTGAGTACATGGAATGTTAGATTTTGAGAAAATGAGTCCGTTTGGGAACGTGGTAGAGAAATATTTTTACACAAGTTGAGGTAAATATATGGAGGAGATTATCTCGTTTTGTAAAAAAAACACTATTGAACGTACGTTTAGCTTTTTTAAACGTCACAAACAAGCCCAATAGGAATAAAGATGTATAGTATTGGAATAACAATTGAAACTTTCATGAAACCACTTCAGCTTTTATGAAAGCATAATATCAAGCACTTGGTAATCAACTTAATAAATGGGATATTGATGTTGATGGGGAAATAATGGCTAAACCTAAGTCTCATAACTCAATAGGATTTGAGCACAACAAACGTAACAAACTAAGACATTGAGACATGAATCGTTGGAAATGCAGAGACAGAGAAGAGACTCTATGAACGTACCAACACCATAAACCCAGTGGCACTGATAAACGAAGTAGCCATTGAAGCACTGGATAGAGGCAACTCTCCAAGATGACCCGCGAACATTAGAGAAATCGTTTGCAAACTATACATAAACAAGCTTACAGAAATCATAGGTCCTGCTAGCCACAGCTGCTTCTTTGCTTCGCTCGCAATTTCCTGTCTCCACAACCCCATTTCTCGCACTCTATGTACTCTCTCTCACGCTGTATGCTTTTTGGAAAATGCCTCAATCCTCTTCTTCCGTAAATCATTGAACAGTGTTGAGCAATATTATGCAGATGCATGTCGATGACTATAAATATACATGGGAATATCAAATGTGAAACATCCAACACGGGTGAAACGACGGGCTTGGTAACTAGTGCCCCTTAAAATGTCTCAATCTTCCAAATATTTTTTCCATTAATAATTATATTCTAGATAAGATGACTGATAGAAAAATTATATTATATAGAATATGGGTGATATTTTGATGTTTTATAAACAAAAAATATTATACTAACTTTTTCAGGAGATTAAAGAGGTCAATAAATTACTTAATTATAATAGATATTCTAAAATACTTATACATATTATCAAATTATATATCAATTTGTAAGTCAAACAAATTAGATTAGAGAAAAATAATAAATATATTAACTTCTTTAATCTTTTAAAAAAAGTTTATTAGCTCTTATATTAAAGAACTGGTGTTGTAATTTTACAGGAAAATACTCTAAAATTGTGCAATTTTTATTTTTTTGAAAATAATCAAGTTTAAAATGACATCATTTTTACCAAAAAATATCAAATGTCACTCATTTTACCTAGAATTTGATGAAAAAATAAAAATATTTAAAAAGTTGGGGGCATCACGAAGGGTTTGAAAGGTTTAATTTAAACAAATAATAATAATAATCTTTATTACAGAAAGTAAATATATAATTTTTGTATGCATTAAAGTTTCAAGATGTGTCATGCATACATGAAATGGGCAATATAAACCATTTATGATATCAAAACCGGACCACCCCAGCTGGTCAGCCAATTGGACCAGGAAAGAACAAAGAACCAGCAGTGTCGACCGGCTAGGTTCACCACCAGAACTGTCCACCATGTTTTCCGTTGGCCACCGTTCATCATAGTCACCGTACAAAAGAGAGGGATCATCTGGGACAAAACTCCCTTAACATATTTATCTTAAATATATATTAGGTAAATTAAATTATGGATCGGATCCAACTTCACATCTAGATCAAATCTTAGAAACTCTACAAGTAATTAAATGCTTATTAATTTCCTTTGGTAAGGTTTCTTGTTCCCCAACTCCTCGTAGGAATTAATGCTGATTTAATCTCTTTATTTAATAGAAAAGCTTTTCTATTTTTTTAATTAAATAGCCTGACCCTATCAAGGATGACTGAAAGTCCAACAGAAATGGACCTTCAAATTTTTATTAAAAAAAGATAATTTTATTTAAAAAAATCTTTGTTCAATAGAATCTGCAGAGAGAATCACAAGAAGCGAGATACGACTAAAATCGACCTACGAAAAGCAAACCAACCAGTGGCAGAGTCATGACCTTAGAGCAGTGGAGCAAATTTTTTATTTTCAAACAAATGATAACAAACTTGTTAGTATAGATAATATGAGTGGGTGCAAGTTTTAAAAATTAATAGGTGCATATATAAATAAAAAATTGAGTGGGAGAATTTGCCCACACTCAGCCACTGAAACAAACTACGAAATCAATCTTCATTTACACATATATGATATATCAATGCACTTTTTTTTTTTAAATTTCTACAGAGCCTCATGAGGGATGGCATGCCAGCAAAACCTATGCCAAGGCTACTTCGTACTTAAGAATTGTTTTCCCCAACCTACAATTTTCTGAAACATAGTCCCTGTATGTTTCGTCTTTTTTTTAAATATATATACCATCTTACTAGAAGTAATCATATTTAAAATATCATCCAGTAATCAAATTTTAGTTCTTCATATTGTGAAGGATTATCCCCTTCTGTTCTACTGGATCATTTCATCTTTTACTTTCTAATCTTGTATTACATCCGCTGTAATCCAAATTTAACAATGCAATATTTGGGTTTATGTATTATAAAGGAAGGATCAGATAGTGCCCGTGGCATCATAATCATCAAGGGAAAGCATGAAGAGACCTTACTTTGATGGTGTTGCTCAGTTACAGTCACATGGGGTAAGAGATCAGTTCTGCATTTAATTTTTAGTGATAAAAAACTTGGGTAATGCATGTGATTTTGTTGTTTAATTAATATGATTCTTTTTTAATCATGCAAGGAGGTACCATCCAACTTGCCTTTGCCTTTCTATAGACTTGTGGAACAATGTTCATTGAGGATGGACAAAGTCTGAGGGACGTGTTTGAAAAGGCTTATTTACCCTCATAAACACGTTTAACAATGTTTTCCGCAAAACGAGATAATCTTCTTCACATATTTACTTTGACTCGTATAAAAGTACTTCTTCACCCCATTCCTAAACGGAAGTGAAAGAGAATTCAGGCGAGAGACAGAGAGAGCGTAGCCATGAGTGATGGGTGAGAGGTTAGCCTAAAAAGGAAATACTAAAATAGGCAAGTATATATATTAGGTTTTAAAAGAAAGGGAAGTCAAACAGGTCTTGCCACGATGGAACATAATTATGCGTCTGTTTAACTCAGAATTTGTAGGATCTAACGCATGTTTAATAGTTGTAATATCCAGTAGAAACAAAATGGAATCAGAAAAAAAAATAAAAATAAATAGGGACAAAGGTGGAAAAATGAAAAAGGTAGGAGGGCAGAATTGTAATTCCACCCTTCCATATTTTAATATCCGGTTAGCACATGTCTGGACTGTTCATCTTCATTTCTCCAGAGCAGCACGAACTCAGCGCGAGAGAGGAACAGGGCGCTGGAGTCGGCAATGCCGTTTCTCACCGGAGGAACGCATTTTTCATCGGTGGAAGGACGGATTCGGGTTCAGGTGAGTCTCCTGAACACTCCTCCATCCTCAGATTTTTCTATCTCTTCTATTTTGGAGTTTTAAGGATTGAGTTAGGATTGAGAAAGAGTAGGTTTTCATTGATTAAAGAAAGTTATAAGCAAGATTATAACTTTCTTATATTATATGGAGCATTACTTGTGAAAATTTTTCTGGATTCCTGGAGGTTTTAGTTCACGGTTACTGTTCATATACACAGTAACCTCTTTCTAATTGATGTTTGAGGGGAAAAAAAAAGGCAAGGATGTATACGTACACGCACATGCTTGGGTTGTGGAGGAAAAGATTTAGTTAAGAGGTATTGCAATATATACTTAGACATGGGTGGCGTGAATATGCTCTCTGCGTGTGTTTATCCGTGTGCGTGCATGCACTTCTGCTGGGCCCTTTTTGACTCATGGAAGTAAGTTTTAATTACCATGAAAGTGGTGATAAAGTATGGAAATTATGGCGGATTAGAAAGATTGTCATTGAGCTCAAACAAATTGGTGTTGGAATTTATTATGGAATAGCTAACTTTGGGTAACCTTTTAATTAATCAAATGGTCTTTGTTGGACATGAAATTTGTTAAGCAAATAGTACTTATGTCAAGCTTTAAAATGAGTCATAGAACATGTTGATTGGATAAGTATATTAGAAGTTATGAATTTTGCAAAGTGGTGCAGAGAAACTGGAATTCCTAGGAGGCAGTGGCAATTTCGTAATTTTGATAAGTGAAGTTGAAAATTATGTTATTGATTCTTATTTTTCCCTTATAGAGGATGGAATGAGCTTTAAATAGAGCTTTGAACCATTGCATTTGGAATTTTGTAGATTAAGTTATGAATTTGTAAAGATTGATTAAGGATGCTGAAAATTTCTAGGTGTTAGAAATGTGTTGTTGGCTTAAAAATTTTGTTTATGTGTTATTGATAGGAGTGGAAAAGGATGACAAGTTGAAAGCTAAAGAATAGTGAAATTATACATTGAGAGACTTGAAGGTGAGTGAATTTGTAAATATTGCATGATATTAGGCAGGGGCGGCGGCAACTGTGAGCTTGTTTATTCAAAGGCAGGAAAAATAAAATAAAGAAAGGCCACATATAGTATAATGTAATAGTCTGATGAAGACTCAATAGGCAAGTATATATATTAGGTTTTAAAAGAAAGGGAAGTCAAACAGGTCTTGCCACGATGGAACATAATTATGCGCCTGTTTAACTCAGAATTTGTAGGATCTAACGCATGTTTAATAGTGCTTTTTCGTTTTATCTCCTTTAAATATTTATTTTGACTTTCGTAAAAACACTTATTTACTTCATTCTCAAACAGGTCATATAGGCAGGGGCGGCGGCAATTGTGAGCTTGTTTATTCAAAGGAGGAAAAATAAATTAAAGAAAGGCCACATATAGTCTGATGAAGACTCAACAAGGATAAATACAGTAACAATAAACTTGAGCTGATGACACCCCTTCGCATTCTCCATGGCCCTCTTTGCTATATATTCTGCTTGGCACTGTTGGTTACAAGAAGCAACGTCGCACGAGGGCGGCCAGAGGCCTGAGCATGATCGCAGGGTAAAATCTGTTCATCATTTCCTCTCTAAATTTATTCTCTCTGGAATGGATTTTTGATGTTATGGGCTCTCTCAATCATCCATTGTTTATAATAACAGATGCCTCTTCATATCTCTCACTGGTTAATTAGTCACGCTCGAGACAGATTAAGAATGCATGCGTCTCTACATTTACACCACGCATCATTAATATAGCAGATTTATAAATATTATAAATACATTATCTGATTTCTCATAAATATCAAATTATCTTATATTCTCTAGATGTTCATAACCTTTCTCTCTCTCTCTCTCTCTCTCTCTCTCAAGATTTCAGAGAACCTAATTATAACTTTCATGAACCATTCTATCTTATTGATTTTCTCAAGATTTGTAAGTTGCACGTGAAAACGTAGGATGATGATAATGATATTTGAGTTATTAAATACTAAAGTATATTCGGTTAAAAAGATACTAAGATGTTAATAGTTGAATATAATACTATTAAAATAGAAATAATATTTTTAATTACTTATCAACGCAGCGCTGCCGCCCCATGAGATTATGTGTGGTTACTGTTAGCTGATTTTTTAGAACTTGGAGAGCCAGTGAAGGCTAATGGATTGAGATTTTCTAGAGCTGTATTTTTTTCCCTATGTTTCCTAGCTTAAGCTTAGTGGTGAGTTTATTTTTTTAAAAATTTTAAACCATGTGTGGTTAAAATTATGTAAGCGTAGTATTTGAGTGCATGCATTAGAGATTTATCTGCGCAAACGTATAACTCTTTGTTGTTGATTTTCTCCTTAGATATTGTTACTTAATGCTACTTCCAAGAGATTAACATATAATTCAAACCTCTTTTGTTGCCAATTGTTTCAGATTTCTAATTCATAAAAATTATATTTTTGCAGGGGAGAATGGCATTTAGTCCCACTTATTTAACTCTAGTGATCATTTGCTTTGATTGATGTGTTTAATTTGTTTAATACTCTTGACAGTCTTAGTAACATTTATGTATGTTTAATTTGTATTTCTCTTTAATCAATTATAATATTTTATCATTTGATATTACATATCTTAACATATTTTTGTACTATTACACTTTAAAAAAACAGGAAATTAGTCATGGAATTTGTAAAAAATTATCGATAGAATTTATGGTTTGTCATGAAATGCAATTACCAACGGAATTTGTTCCATCACTAAAATTTCAGTGACCATTTGGGTTAATGATGGAATTCTAATGTCATCTCAAATCACCGATGGAATTCTAATTCTGTCGCAAATTACCGACCAAATTTCCCATTGCAAATTTACCAGCTGAATTTTCTGATATATTTCCATGATTATCAATTTCATAATTTTTATTTTCTTAAAATATAAAATTTATTAAAGATAAAATGAATATAAATTAGTCCCGCTAACAGAATGCTTTCACCGCGAAAAAGTTGTCCTGAGATGGAAAGAAACAACTGAAATTTGCAGGTTGGCCACGACGGAAGTAACCCAAGAGGAAAGGTTGAGAATGAATGTCAGTTCGCCATGGCAAAGCAAAAAGTTGGTCACAGCAAAGAGGACCCGAGAGCATTTTCCACTTAATAAAAACAATTCACTCACTACTATAGAGTATACTTTTTACTACTGAAATTCGTGTACTTTTTCTAAAAAAGGGGAGTAAAAAGGTAATTGCAGAACCTTTAAGCGCCCTATTAAAAAAAATAGGGCGCCTTAGGTAACCCTATGGCGCCCTTTATGCTGAAAAGGGTGTCATAGGGGCGCCCTAATTTTTAAGGGGCGCCCGTGGTGTGCCCTAAGGCGCCCTTTCCTCAGAAAGGGCGCCGTAGGCTCCCATACGGTGCCCTTTATTTGTGAAAGGGCGTCGTAGGGGAACCTATGGCGCCCTTTTTAAATTTTAGGAACCCATGCATATAGCCAGCCGTGCGCGCGATACCTCCTCCCTCTTTTCTGAAATAGCAGCCTCACCACCACCCCCACCGTAGGGCCAACCTACGGCGCCCAACATTACAATGTAGGGCGCCGTAGCTCTTGCCTACGGCGCCTCCCAACAAAAAGGGCGCTGTAAGCTCTAACTTTCTACTCCCCTCACATATACACCCCCCGAAAAAGGGCGCCTATTGGTTTAAAAATAGGGTGTAAAAAATATATTATGTAGTAGTGACTGCAGCGAAAGTCTCCAAACGACCAAAAACATCATTTTCAAAATATACAAATACAAGCAAAAAACTTTAATCAGAAATGATTATGTCTTATTCATAATTAACTCGTAAATAAAATTTACAATGTTACCTTCTAAATACTTTACTCCTTTATTAAATATATTGCATTTTTCACTGCTAACACTAATGCAACAAAAAGCAGACTCATAATTGATTTTACTCAAAATGAAATGTGTTTGGCCCATCGTGACAAAATTGCTATAATCAAAATATGAGTGGTTGGGTGGGTGGGTGTGTGTTTGTCAAAACCAATATTTTGATAGATTATTAATTTCCCCCAAACTCAAGGACACGAAGTCTTCATATTTTTATTGCAGATTTTTATGATTCGATTTTTATCTTGCACTAATCTTCTTCCACTCTCTGGCATGCAAAAACCATAACTAGACTTTAATCAAGGGAATCAACTCTACATCTCAATTCCGTAACGACTAAATAACTTGATAAAACTAAGTTCACTATAGGATATGCTGACCCAACAAGAGGAGTATATGCTCGGGCAGACCTACGCAGGTTCCAGGGGTTCAGTCACACCTCTGACTTCCAGAAAATTAAAAATATATTAGTATTATGTGATTTGTTTTGTATCTAATCATTTGCTAATTTTGAATCAACTAAATTTTTGTTTAAATTCTTCTCAAAAGATATTAATAATAAATCATATTTATCTTCTCAAAAAATAGTTTACACCTCCTGAACCAGGGTCCTGAGTCCGCCACCCAATATACTTAGTATATGATTATGGTGCACCTTGTTGAGATGATAATATTACTTTATCACTTGGTACAGTGCCTGTGAAGGAGATGGTTGAACTATTTGCTCGACTTTGAGCTTCTTTTGCCTGTGTACACAAATAACAGCAAAACCCTAATTGCCTTATGGAAAAAGCAAACTAAAGCATATATAATTATGCATGCACACAAAGGTACAAGGTTATACACACAATATAATTAAGCATGTAACTGATGGAACTCTTTACCTTACTTCTTTCTCCCAATCAGAGAAAACTGTGATGGCAAAGAAAAATACATCTTGCACTGAAAAAGCAACCACGATCCCCAACCATAGTCCCTATTTCACACGCCCAACACAATCAAATGAACTTATTTATAGAATTAATTAACTTGTGCTCATAATCATACGACAGAATGATAATCGAACAACTATTAATTACGTGTGTTAATGCTGGTTTCGATCATCACCTGGGCATTCATGTGCACAACGAAGGCTAATATCACAGAAACTGGAACGCCAGCAAGATAAAAGGATCCCAGGTTCACATATGCTCCAATCTTCTGCCATCCAAACCCTCTCACAATGCCTGACCACAAACACAATAGTCACTCAAATTTACATCACCTTCACTAGTTTGGGTCAAACTTTATTTGGGGGGCTATATATATATATATATAGATATATATATACATAATATTTATGTGGAGATTGACCTGAAAGAGCGCTTTGGATTCCGTCAAGGAAGCTAGAAATGGCCAAAACTGGCATCATGGAGGCCACACGTCTCACTACTTCTCTGTCATCACTATAAACTCGTCCCAATAGATTTCGAAGCAGAATCATCAGTACAAGTAATATAGTACCCTCACTTAAGGCTATGCCTAACACCAGCCTAACTGCTAAACTTTCAGCTTCTGCATTTCCTGCCCCTAGTTCATTTGACACTCGTGTGCTGTCATAATACACAAGGTTTCAAATACCACAAAATAGAGACTAGACTCTAAACCAGTGCTGCATGGGCAATTCATTGATGATAACAATCATTACCTTACTGCAGCACCAAATCCAAATGGGATCATCCATGCTACACCAAACATATTGAGGCTGCAATAGTAAATCAGAAACCTCACGTGCTCATGGTTAGGAAAAAAAAACATCATGGGACAATCACAATTTGGTTGGTGTCTGACCATATTGAAAGTGCAGAAGTTTGTAGAGTTGGATTAGGAAGAAGGCCTGACAATAGTACCATCAGCTCAAACGTCCACACTTTTAAGCTGTGTCCAAAGTTCAAAAACAAGAATCAACACCACCAAATCAAGCAGATTAGTTACGATCTTAACTGTGATTTGAAGCAGATACCAGAGAATAATAGCAGAAGGAACGGCAAGTTTGAGGAAGTCAAGGACATTGTGGAGAGCCTTCTTCGAGAACCCAGTCCATGATAATTTGCAGGAGGAAGAGAACCACACGTATTGTGCCATTAACTGTACACCTCATTTACCCAATAAGACAGAGAAATTGCTACGGCTGCTCCTCGACTTCCAAATCCGGTTTTGAACCCCAAAAGCCAACAAAAAAGGATGTGAGACACTGCTGCAACAGCAGAAGTTATCATCATGGGCAAGACATTGTTTTGGGTCTGCAAGAATTTCATAATCGATTGAAGGATGCCAAACGCGAACAGGCATGGAATCAAGTAATAGGCGTATGATCCTGCTTCTTTTGAAATGAGTTTATCTTGCTTCATAGCCACAAGAATTGGTTCTGTGTTTGTCCATATTACTGTAAGGAACACACTGCTCAGTGAAAGAACGAGCACGGATCTTTGCACGTGTATGCCCAGCATATGGTACTGTCCTGCTCCGTATGATTGACCACAAAAGGTGTCCAGTGAACTTGCTAATCCCATCTGTTCAATTCCATAATTAACGTAAGACATTACTAAAAGTTTAGAAAATGGGATATAATATTGTTGCACATTTATTAAGATGTCAACCATTTCAAGCATAAATCTTCGATGCTCCTTATGAGCCAGCAACATGTATGCATTAACAACCCAAGCAGAATTTGTCCGAAAGCAAAAGGAACGTATCGACAACATCGAAACGCGAAGCAGCTTTAGATCATATTCTTTAGAATATTATTTAACACTCATCCTCGCATGCATGTACGGATCAAGGGCTTTTATGTGCTCGTTGTCTTTTTCATAATAATGAGTCAAACATATCCTTGGATCAGTCGCTTGCCATTAATGCAGGTAATCCCATCAAAGTTCAGAAACCATTTTCTAGATATATACTCAGAACTGAAGAATTGAAAATGACTCAAGGATCAAGTTATCGAGAAACAAACACATGCACGTGAAAGCGAATTAAGGAAGGACGTACCAGCAAGTTGAAGCCAGTGACAGAAGCGAAGGAAGTGGCCATGGAAGCAGCAGAGAGAGGGAGGGTACCAAGTTTACCAACGAAAATGACTGATATGGTTTGCAAACTGTACTGTAAAAAACCCACTGAGAAGAGAGGAAGTGCTAGGCATAGCTGTCTCTTACCTTCTTCCATTACTTTATGGCTTCTTCGCAACCCCATGTCTTGTTACTCGCTTTCGGATTTTCTTTACACAGAGTCTTCCCTGCTTGCAATTGTTAGTGTTTCCAAAACAGCATTATATATGCACACACAGAGAAAAGAATTTTGGTGGCACTTAACTGTCTTCATTCATTTCAATAACTAGACTTGGACGCTCCCATGCACCTGATTGCAGTATTTGGCTTTGGTCAAGAGGCGTTTCCAAATATGCTCGGCTTAATAAATATACGTCGTAAACGTTCTATTTTAAAAGTATTATTTAATTGGTAAAAGAACGAGTGCACTATGAGTGGAGAAAATAGTGTCACTCATAGTATTCTCGATTGAGCAATAATGGTACACAGCAAATAACCTCCATTGAATTCCAGAGGGTGGTTTAATGATGAGCATGGATTTTGAATATTCCATTAAAAGTTCCTTTTATTTTATGTTTAAAGAAGTATTAACGATTAATATCTTTAGCCAATCATCTTCGCGGGAGTAATTGCACCCAGCAATGATTTGACAATTGATTGGCAAGTGGGTAGACATAAGGCCCAAATTAATTAAACGCTCAAGGGCCAAGGCCGATCAAGGGGGCCTAATGATTGGTATGTATATTTACCTGTCTTACAGCCTTAGTTTAACTGATTTAAAAAATGTTCAAGGTCACTAATGAGTTTGGGAATTGCACTCCCTACTATCCTCAAGGAACAATTACTAAAATAACGTAAACTGAACTAGCAATTAAAATTGGTTAAAACAATAAATGTATAAGAGATATAATTTTTTTTTCAAACACCTTTATTTTTGAAGATGATAAGTGGAAGATGGAGTAAGTGAGAAAAAGACGAAAGAAAATGAGGCGAAAAACATGAAAGACGTACAAGTTATTGAAGGTAAAAGTGAGAGATCTGTATTAAATTTTTAGCCCAATTATGTTTGTGGACCTACTGCACGGGCTTGGTGCACCTGACCAAACCCAGTTTATATTATTTTGGGCCTATTATGTTTGTGCAAAACTATGCTTCTACAGGCCTGGGCCATGTTATTGGAAGTCATCCTCAGCGGTAGCCCATGAGTTGCACTACTGCACAGGCCTGGAGCACCCCCAGGAAGCCCAAGGTAAGTTTTTTAGTCACTGCTTCCGGCGGTGGATACCCTCGGTTTACCAAAAAAAGGTCACAAGAGTGATACTGAAAAGGCACCGCTCTTTCTTCATTAATTTCCAGCGATGGCAAATCGGCTCAGTGATTGTAAGCAAAGTGAAAACTAAAATAGCGAAATTGGGAAGAGCCTGATCAACTGTCTAATGCTTCACTTCCCATTCAAGTAATAACTTTTACGGAATTCAAGGTGAAACCTAAGTTTTGCATAATAAATTTTAGGAGAATAGCTTTTACAGATTTTGAGGCAAAATCAAGGTTTTAAAAAGATAATTATATTTGAGGAGTTATAGTGAAAATAACTTTTATAGATTCCAAGTTAAAAAGGAAGTAGGAAAGAGAGAAAAAAAGAGGAAAGATAAAATTTATTATGAAAGAATGTGATTTGACAAAAAAATAACTTTTTTAAATCGAGACTTTATCTTCAAAATAACTTTTTTGAAAAATATGAGTAGTAACACGTAAGCTTTATGGTTTCAATGAGTTTTATGAGCAACACTGTCAACGAAAGTACAAGACTGCATTTGATTTGAAGTAATCCTTCTCATAATAGGGTTAATAAAAAATTATCAGCCAAAAGAATTGTTTTTACACAATTGCGCAATCATTGGCCATAAGTGAGGCTGAGAGTTATCAGTAGCAAATACAATATTTGAATCGCAAATGAGAGCATCTATTAGTCCAACCACCCAATTAACAACTCTCTTCAATTTAAGAATAAGATAGAATGCATCATAAGGAAATATTGTTTGAAGAAGAACGTACACGTACACCATATATCATCATGTACTGCTAATTATATTAATATTACTCAGTAAATTGCACTTCATTAGGTGTATGTGTGTAGCTGTCTTCCATAACACAAGTTGGAAAAGTTTATTTACTGTCCAAAAGTACATTCAATAGTGTTTTTTCGTAAAACAAGATAATCTCATCCACATATTTACCTCGACTTGCGTAAAAGTACTTCTTTACCGCATTTCCAAACGAATCCGTTAACACTGTAGTTTCTTTATCGCCATTCTACATTGGCTGTGATTTAAGTATTGTTTGAAGGAATAGTCATAATGATGATAAAACTTTGTTTAACATTATTCCCAATTCATTAATACAATAGTCATTTGAATTTTTTGAAAATTAAATAAATTTCTTTAGCATGACATATATTTTCTTGAAAAAAAAACATATCATGAATCTAAGTTATTTAACTTTTTTAATCTCCAAATGACTCTTATATTAAATGTAACATATATTCTAAAATATTTTTTGTATCATTAAATTACATATCTAAATTGATATGCCAGACAAATTAATTTAAAAAAGTGATAAATGTATCGGTTAATTAACTTTTTTACTCTTTCAAAATATACAAGCTAGTAAGAGTTTATTGATATATGTTCCAATGTTGATTTTTGTTGTTTTGTACTAATTAATGGGTCTACCTCTCAAGAATCGGATCGATCCTTGTGTTTCAACTGTGCACATGCATTGTTAATATTCCCAAAATAAAATATGGGGTTGCTTGGATAGCCCGTTGGGAGAACGGACACAGATTTCAAGATAAATATGTGAGAGGAATTTTGTCTCGGTAAGCACAGAAATCGATTTTGGTTGCCCAAACGGTTAATCAAACAACCCTTATGCATGTGTGAAAGATAAACAAAAGTTTATCAGACTATGTATTATAATAAATAACCGCTAATGGGAAAGACAGAGGTGGAAGCAACTAGTTTGAAATAATTACAAGAGATTAACGTGTTAGGATATTTGTTAACATCACAAGAGATTCTTTTATAAATTACAAGCTCATCTTGACCACTAGCTAGCTAGTATATACTGTTTATATATATATATATCATTTTAACTAATCCTAACACTTTAATTTTACGTGTAATTTTAATTCATCTACTGTCATATTTAGTGGCCAGAAATTTATATTCATCGTCCATGTATATAACACAGCTCCAATTTTCAAATAATGGTTCCAAAAAAAAACCTTAATTGTGAAATTTGAATTTTTTTTAATAACACTTTAAACTCTGTAAAATCAAGTAATTGCTGTTTATAATGGCAAAAGCTTCTGTCGGCAAGATGTTTAATTAATGAAAACTAGCTGAATAAGTTGTATTTTTAATTTTTTTTAAAATTTCCTTTATTTATTATTTTTTAATGAGAATAAAAAGAAAATATATCACATGTATGTTTATTGGTCGCATAATGCCTACTCGCTCAAAGGGTCCAGAGATAATTAATAATCATTAGAATTTTTTAAAACTCGTTTTGCCAATAAAATAAATTGATAAAAGTATTTAGACTTTTCTTAATTTTGGTCGTTGAGACTTGAGCCCTCTTCAATTATACATACCTACATATATAAACATATTATATTTATTCGCAGCCACACACCATAATTTCTAGAATCACACTATTTTTTTTAAAAAACACTTAAAAAAGCAGAAAAATTAATGAGATGCCAAGTTATTTTTTTTTCATGCTTTATATAAATAGAATGAACCCATGTATTTAACATGTAGAGCTTTAACGAAGGCACATATCATCTATGTGTGTAATTGGAAACTCCATTGGAAGAAATGAGTTCACGGATTTTTAGATGGTTTTATGAATTTTTAGATGGTTTTTACGGATTTTGAGATGATTTTATCTCGGCTTACGTAAACTTCATTCCCCCAATGATGCACGTAAGCCGAGACAAAATCATATCAAAATCCGTGAAAACCATCTCGAAATCCATAAAAATCATCTTGAAATCCGTAAAACCATTTAAAAATTAGTAAACTCCTTCCTCTCAACGGAACTCCTTTCTTGAAGTTCCCAAACATACACATATAGTATATACCACAGTGGCAATTTTTTTAGTACAACTTTCTATAATGTGTTCGACATATATATTAATTAACAGTCAATTACACTTGACATTTTATCTTATTTTAGTGAGCAAAACGTCACTCTTATTAGTTATCATAAAAAAACAAAAGTATATAAAACTAATAAATATAAATTATTAGGAAAAATACATTTGCGCTGCCATGCATTTTTTTTATTTTTTAATAAATACATGTTACCAGGAACACGTAAGAATTTCTACTCAAAAAATTATTATCCAAAAAGTGCATAGAAATAAGATTAAGATACTTCTCCTGTCATTCATGTAAGACCTACTATATAATTTATTTTTCAGTGAAGTGAATTTTATAGTAAGGATAAAAAGAATTTTTTTTTTTGTTGTCAATTTTGTATTGCCCTTTTTGATAATAATATGAAAAATGTTGAAAGTGAAATGAGAAATATACTTTCAACCAATGGCCTTATGTGATGACATGGATATTTTCAAATAATTAGAAGATTGTTACCTCAAAAAGTTTTCTATGAATGGCGTTACATAATTCCGTTAAAAAATTAAATTTGACATTTAAAAAGTTAATGTTGATGATTAACATTTTAATAGTAAATGTCAACATTGTTTCATTTTAAAACTTTCGAAGCAACGCTACTCATAACAAACATTTTAGGGCATAATTTTCACAAGAAATTAATATTATTATCAATGCTTACATTTTGAACTTCAAATGACTATAAATCTCACTTAACCCTTGTCGCCATACAGTTAGTTTCAAATTGTTAGTACTTCTACTGCTATTAGCTACACACATATTTAGTAAATATTTTTATAATATATCTTTAAATATCAGATTGTGTGTATATATATATATATTTATATATCTTGGAGGAAAACATATACTTTTTGTTCATTCGTATTTTATATCTCTATATTGAACATAATGATCTTTAAGTTGTGTAAAATATCAAATAGTAGTACATTAATTACGTTATAAGAAATGATAATAATAACAACTTTTGAAAAGCTCAGATACACACACAGCCAATTAACATAATGAGTTCTTGAGTTCTTGTTAGTGGCTCGTTTAGTAACGCGGTAGAAAAGTACTTTTACATAAGCCGATTTAAATATGTGAAGGAGATTGTCTCGTTTTACGGAAAAGTACGGTTGAACGTACTTTTGGATGAGAGTTAAGTGTTTCCAAACAATTACAGTATATTGAATGTGTCAACTATTACACCAATTTCATCATTAATTGACTTGTTGAATCTCAAAGTTCAACAATGAATATCATCCGCACACTTGTTACTTTTTGACTAATTTATACAACCTCCGATCATAAATGCAGTATCTAATTTGTATTATAAAATACATTATAAATTAGATTTTATATTAAGAAATGAAAATAATATGTTATAAATTCTGCATTGAGGAGGCTTATAAAAAAAGTGAGGTTTATAATTCTAACATCTTTTTTCTAATACGTTAGTTTTTTTATATGCGCTCTTGGTAGACTTGTGAGCAAAAGCACATGATGGTTTCACAAAAGATTCTGCCATACTGTGGAACATTCGAAGACATCAACTCTTAAAAGGGGATGTGATCGTTATGAAACATTTGAAGTTTGAAGAAAATTAGGATTTACATGTGCAAGAGATTCTCCGGGAGAGCAACGAGTGAGTTGGGCGGCCTGTGCTCCAGCTCGTTACCCGCCCATTAAATGTTTCACTGGTACGGGCTAGCCCGTACCCGTAGGTCAGCCCATTTAACCTCTTTTAAACGGGTTGCGAATAAATGGGTGGGTTTTAGCGGGTAATGGGCAGCCCGTTCAATAAGATAGATAGAAATGCATGTGTTCAAAGCTATGATGAGATTAATCGCACAATCAGTGGTTAACGGGCAGCCCGGTAGCAAACCCGTAGCCCTTCCGTTATTTTTTAAATGGGCGGATTTTTTGCCCGACCGTAACGGGCCACCATTGGGCGGGTCCAATCCGGGGAATTTCTCTTGGGTCCGGGCGAGCTGTGCTGGTTACGAGTTCCGTGCTCTCCCCTACTCCTCATGATAAACTAAGTCTTTTGTTATGGGTTCTCCGTTAGACTACTAGTGACCATTCTTTTGCTATGGGTTCTCCGTTAGACTACTAGTGACCATCACATAATCTCAAAAAAAAAAAAAACCTAAACTTGCGTTTTAGATAAATAATTCTTTTTTGATACAAACGGAAATAAAAAACAAAAAATATAAAACAAATACAAAAAGAAGACTTAAGGGACGCGCGCTGTCTTTGGAAAAACAACTGTAGAGGGTCCATTAAGGATGTAGTGTCCAAGAGCACTACTAAGTGTATTCTTTGCCATACAATCAGCAGTTTCATTTGCATCTCTCTCGATAATTTCTAAACTGACATTTCAGTCTCGTCGGAGGATCATTTTTATCTCGCTAATTAAACTCCATTCCTCATGAAGATCCGATACCTTCTTCTGGAGGAGGCCGGTAGATTCCACTGTCTGAGGTCAGAGAGATAAATTATTCTATCTTATTCTTATGATAGGCTTTTTTTTAACTACTCACTCAGAGTGTTATTTAAAAACCCAAAATTACCCTCAATCAATCCCTCGTCCAAAAAAAAAATGCCTCAGAAGATTTACAGAGCACCTTATGATAATAACCATGAAAACCTTCTAAAATAAACCCTCTAATAAAGCGCAGTTGTGGTAATTTTTCATGAAACCATATAATGCCAATTAATCTAAAACGAAACCAAAGTAATAATCCTTATAAAAGAACACCAAGACAATTATTAATTCTATACACGTATCAACTGCATATATAGGTAGCTACTTTCCTACATTTCTTGATACAATTTATTTATTGAATATTATTCATGATACAATTTTAATTTCTGGGTAACAATTTCAGCCCCCTGATTTGCCACCTAACATTGACTTAATAATATTAAGATTTTGATCTTTCAAAGCTCAAATTGGCCAGACATGTACATTAGCATAAGGTCAATGATTTTGTTGGTTAGGTTCCTCAATTATCAATCCTCAGATCTTCATACCAAATCTTTTTTAACCCCTGTGACTTCATACATGCGTGTGAAGTAACTAGAGGACGAAGGAAGAATAATTTTTATATAAACGATTTGTTATTAGTATTAACAATTAACAATTTGCCTAAACAACATTGTCTCCGGCCAAAAGGGTGGTTGCATAATCATTTACTTGTTGACATCATTTTATCTATATCCATATAAAAAAATAGTACCTTCATTTTTATAATTATATTAGGACACACGTATTCCTTGAGAATCCTAGAACATACATAAGATACAAAGCACATACATAAGATACAAAGCCCTGCCTCTTCATGCACCCTACCTAAACTATAAAAGAAACAGAAAAAGAATAATCTTATTGTTGAAATGTCTTGCTCCTATCTACCAAACTAGTAGTTACAATGTGTTCTTATACTTCAATTTTTTGAATCATTATGGATTCAAAATCACATTCTCTGCCGACAGGCTCTTATTTTCATACTACTTTCCTATTTGTTTCCCAGAAGTTCATAACTTAATTATGGCCAAAAAAGATGGTCCCAATGAACACTTTAATTCTGTTGATTTATATCAGATATTATGGTTCACACTAGTGATTCTGTTTTCCTCTCTGGCTTTTTTCATGAAGATAATTTCCATTTCATACAGAAGTTGAATCTGCAAGTAAAATTTCACTTGAACCATGTGCCACTAAAAATGGGAGTGTGATGATTGATTTAAAGCTTTTTTAGTTGGTTAATAGCTTTCAAAGGTGGAACCTATATATGGCCAGCACGTCAGAGTGAAAAAATTAACCAAATAATATTATTAATCATTGAAATGGATGCTTCTGACTTCAACAGTGTCTCTGGCAAAAACAAAAAAAGTCTTGAACGGTGTCAGCCTAAATCTCCTTTTCATTCCTTTTATTTTATCAAATTTTAGAATACAACAGAACAAAGAATAGAAGAAGAAAAAGATAATAAGATATTGATTCTAGAGCTAACAACTACGTGGTGGGAGCAACATTTTATAGATATGGCATCTCATAGACCTCCAATTGTCAAGTACAAGTACCTCAGAACATTGCTTATATCCTCTCTTCTCAGAACAACCTTAAGGGCCTAAGTATATGCCAGAACTTCATATCTAAACAATGGCATTGTATTTGTGAGAATATATATATATATATTGTTGGGTGGTTTCTATTTGAGGTGGTCGAAGAAGATGATGTACGATTCAATACTTGCCAGAAGCTTTAACAAGCATGAGCAGAGAAGACTGAAATACGGAGCATTTGTGAGCTGCTTTCTGCTCTTTTTGAGTCTTTGCACTGTCTTCAAGCCTTACTTGGGTCCTATTCAAGATTGTGGGTCATCAACTCTCTCTCTCTCTCTCTTTCTCTATTGAGACACTACAAAGTACAAACATGCATGGTGGTATTTAATTTTGCTTTCATTGTGTGCCATGAAAATTCTGAAATGTGTTTTTGTTTTTGGTAGTGAATCTGAGGTTGTCAGTAGGTGAAAGGGTCAAAATGAGAATGGTCAGTGACACTCCCAGCTCTCCAAATATAGCAAAAGGTAATTTTATTTTTTCTGAATGTCAATGACGTCAATGCAGTAAGAGCCAGTCAAGTTTTTCTTGCATGGAATATTATTGAAGGTTCGTGATTCTGACAAAGTTTCTGTGTGACTATTCTTCTATGTAGCAGTTGAAGATATAGTAGCAAATACTATTGTAAATGATACCGGAAACTCCCCACAAGTGGAAGAAGGTAAGATTTTTCTCAATCATAAAAATGAGAAAAAATGTCTAAGAGGATGGTAATAAAGGCTAAATAATTATTAACACTATGAATTTCTTTTTGGTCGCAGTTGAAGAAGCCATTGAACCTAATAAGAGCCTTGTCATTGACACTAGCAGCTCTTCACCAGTGAATGAGGGTAAATTTTCCTAAATCTCAATGTAGTTAAAAGGATGAGAGCTGGCCAATTAAAAATTCAAAACATTCATTTTTTGTTTTGCAGACAGAGACATTATAATAAAAGTTCCTGTCAATGACACCAGCAGCTTCCAAAAAATAGCTGAAGGATCTGAAGGTAAGAAAAGATATGCTCGATCTTAAAATGGTTAAAACCATTAGTGTTTAGAGCTACTCTTCTTTTGGATTTATGACATGAAGTTGACAACAAATTCTTTGACATGTAGCCAAAGAAGGCACATCAACTAAGATACTTGTCAATGACACCAGCAGCTCTCATATTCAAACAGTTCCAGGTAAACATAAGCTTTAATCTGATAATCTCAATAAAGCTTAATGAGATCAGCTTGATGTTGAATGGTAAAAGATAATATGATTTTTTTTTTAGACTAATGGGTCACAAAAAATCTTTTTTTTTTTTATTTGCCCACACAGCAACAAACAAAGGGGAGCCGGAACTAGTGTGTACTTCAGAAGTAAGAACAGATTTCTGTGAGAGCCGGGGTGACATCAGAGTCCAGGGAAGTTCCTCCACTGTCTATGTTGTGTCACCAGAAACAAGCACTTTTTCAGAAAACATGTCAAGGATCATAAAACCTTATGCAAGAAAGGATGATACATTTGCATTAAGCATGGTAAGAGAATGGTCAGTAAAACCATTAAAGGGTAGCAGCAGCAAGCAAGTCTTTGAGTGCTCTCAAAATCACACTGTTCCAGCAATCCTGTTTTCCACTGGAGGTTATGCAGGAAACCACTTTCATGACTTCACAGACATTCTCATTCCCTTGTTCCTGACTTCAAGGAAGTTTAATGGAGAAGTACAGTTCCTTGTGACTAATTACAGAGCTTGGTGGCTATACAAGTACCAGGTGCCTCTGAAGAGGTTGTCAAACTATGAGTTCATTGACATTAACAAAGATGACCAAGTCCATTGCTTCCCAAGTGTGACTGTTGGTCTCAAAAGGTACGAGAAGGAACTGCGATTTGACTCTTTAAAGTACTCTTATTCCATGAAAAATTACAGGGACTTCTTGAGAAGTTCTTATTCATTGAAGAGAGACAAAGCTATCAGATTATCAAGGAATGGTGAAAACAGAAAGCCCAGGCTTATGATCATAACAAGAAAAAAGACAAGATCTTTCACTAACCTAGATGAGATAGTGAAAATGGCAAAGAGGTTAGGTTTTAAGGTTATCACCATGGAAGGAGGTGGCAACTTGTCAATATTTGCAGAGATTGTGAATTCCTGTGATGTTCTAATGGGAGTTCATGGGGCTGGACTTACCAACATAGTTTTTCTCCCAGAAAACGCTGTTTTCATACAAATAGTACCATATGGTGGGATAGATTGGCTTGCAAAACAAGACTTTGGTTTGCCCTCAGAGGAAATGAACCTAAAGTACTTGTTATACACCATAAAGGTTGAAGAAAGCACTCTGATTCAACAATACCCACCTGAACATGCGGTTCTAAAAGATCCTTCTTCAATTCAAGAATGGGACACATTCAAGTCTGTGTATTTGGAGAAGCAAAATGTGAAGCTCGATGTTGATAGGTTTAGGCCTACTTTGAAGAAAGCCCTAGACCTTTTGCATCAGTAAGTTGGGTCGTTTCATTCATCATCATTATTTATTTTCCCTTTGTTTTTTCTCAACACCTTAGCTAGTATATATTATAAAGGACAGAGAAACATAATACACACACATATACATCCACATGTATACGAAAGGAGAAACGAAGTTCATCCTCATGCATGCAGGCATTTTGCAGAAATCTTGAGCAATGAAGTTGATGATTGTTGCAGTAATTTTTTGTTATTCCCCTTCATTAAGTTGCCTTTTTGCAGCAATGGTTTTTGTTGTACTGAGCAAATTAAGTTGTCTAATAATTGTCTGAGAAACCCCCAAAGTCACTTAAAAAATACTTTCTCGTAAGTCGAAATAAAACTCTTCTCACGTATTTACCTAAAACTCTATAAAATCACTTAAAATACATTATTCCAAATGCTTACAAAGCTAAGGCCCTGGCTTGTGTTTTTGAAAATGAGTTGTGGATTTTCTGTTTTAAAATTGATTCGGTTATCATATGATAGTCTTAAATTAAGGATATAACAACTATTTTAATAATAAAAAGGGATCTAACAACAAGCAAATAAAATAATTGTTGACTAAGATTAATAGCACATATTTATCTACTGCTGACGATAAAAATTTATAAGGTTGAATTTAACAAAATAAAATAGAAAAGAGATTTAAGAGAAAATTTTAAAGTACAATTCTTTCTTAAAGTTGTGTTTGTTACAACTACAGCCTCTAGAAAAGACATGAAAAGACATTAGTGAGTAATAGGAAGAGAAGACCAAGGTTTTTTGGGAGGGGGGTGATCTTGAGATGCATAAACAGTGTTGGAAATGCACAATTTATTGGGGGGTTTTGCAGATATGGATGTAAACCATAATAGAATCGTATAATGCTTTACATGAGCCTTGTCAAGGCAGTTCTTGCAATTTAAGCATATACAGTTAGCAAGTATACCTTTTTATAATTAGCAAGTGATCCCCATGCGTTGCATTGGTCATAAATTTCTTTCTATTAACACTATTATGGTACATATATCTTCTATCCTTCCATACTTCTAACCTTGATAGTGCAGCATAAAACTGTCCTTGTGTGAATAAGGGATGTGACTCGGGAGAATGAGAGTGAGAGCCATTGACCCAAGTTCCACATTTTATTCATTTCCGATTGTGACTGGAGTTGGTGGCTCGCAGGAAAAGAGTGTGACTTAAGTTGGGTAACGGTGACTCAAGGTGGAGGGCCAATGGAAAAACTGAAACCGTGAGTCGAGTTGAGTAACCATGACTCGAGGTGGAGGCTCGCAGGGTGAACGGTGGCTGAGTGAAAAAACGGACCCGGGACTCGAGTTGGTGGCTAGGACTCGAGTCACTGAAAAACCAAACTTGTGACTCGAGTCAATAAATAAAATGTATTGTGACTGGACTATTAGCATTACCGAATAACTCACTTGCTGAAATGAGGCTATCAGCCTATCAGTGATTGAGTTCCACGAGGGTGATGAACGTTCGGGGGTTGGGTTGGGGTAAGAAGAATGTTTCATTGATCAAAAAATTCAAAGGGAAGAGCTAAACTTCTTCATTCTCCTCGCCTGCGATTCTGATGGAGCCCAAGGTTCAATCATCAAGTAACAGCGCGTTTTATCTCAAGAAGTTCGAATTTATATTTCTTCACACACTTCTCTGATTCGTTTAGCCTGGGGATCGATTTTAGTTGGATATCTTTTTTTTTTTTTTTCAATCAAATACATGTTAGGGTGCGCTTCTTTGCCGATATAGATTTGCCAAAAGAAAAAAATGGGACTTGTAAGCGTAAGTAACTTATAGGTTTTGATAACTAAATTTTAACTTCATTTTGATTTCAACACCTTTAATATTGATGCCTTCGCTTTTGGTTTTGATTTCTTATTGTACCCTGTGGATTTACTCATCCTTACTCTGCCACTTGAAACTTCTGCTTAAATAACTTGATTATCTTTTCCTTATTATACCCTGTGGCTACTGTAGGTCGTTCCAATAATGAAATACTGTATGGTTCTGATTAAAATTATAAACTGAAGAACTGAAGCTAAAATGATGACATGGAGGATCTTTCTGTTTAACATGATGCGAACAAACCCTTTTTTGAATAATCTATCATATTATGGAGTGTAAATTTTTTATCTACGAAAAAGATACGCTAAGTATTTTGTTTCACTTGACAATCACTATGATTCGATTTTGGTAAGTTGGCATGTGAATTTCTGAAGTACTGGAACCTGTAAACACGTGTGTATGAAACATATAAAGCATCAAAATATTAACGTCTTCTTTGGAAATTAGAATGTAATTCAAAAGCCATTGTTCAGCATTTTGATGTTGTGGCTACCTTTATCACTTCCTTCTATTTTGTATAGCTCTCTTGCATGTGGTTTTTCCATACTAGGTTTGATGTTCTGCTGGCTTGCCTTCTTCCAGCTCCTAAGAGAACACCCTGTGCTAATTATTCTGGATGTGTGAATCAAGTCTTGCAGAGCCTAAATCATACGCAGGTGCCAGTATTCCTTCAACTTTTGTGCGGATTTCTGTCTTTCCTTCTTAGATGTCATTTCCCTCTACCAAAATTCCCATTTTCTGTAACTTGTTATAAAGCTGTTTCTTAGGATCCCATTGGTCACAATACATATATACGGTTAATCCATTAGCAATATTACGACGATGATAATAGTATGGATATTCATGCCACAGATTACACAGATCCATTAAATGGTGGTGTACGTAGCAGTACATGTGATTGGATATCGTTTATTATGAAAATACTCACCGGCCGGAGATTTCATAATGCTTACAATCGTCCTCACCGAATAGGTAAGTACAACTGCACCGGCATGTTTCAATTCTTTGGCTACTATATTGCTATACCCAGCACTAGAACAATAATAATAACAGAGACTTAATACGTGTGCAGACAGAAATTAACAAAACTAACATAAATTGGTATCTCATTCCCAGTGAGCTTCTAGAAGCCAGTTCCTTCGGCAATAACGATTATGCCTCCATAGTAAATCTCCTTGTTCTCAATGAAAAAAATACCCTTTTTTATGCTGAATCTGCTACACCCACACCTACAGTCCACCAAACACAAATCCAACATCAATACATTGTTTTGACAAGATCCATGACCTCAGAGGCACTAATATTACTTCCAAATTTTCTTACCACAAAGGCCATTGGTATCTGCCCTGCATCTTCATATGGGTAATCGTCATAACAACATACAAGAGCTGCTAGGAAGTGACGGAGGATGATTTACTTGTATGGTGCCGTCTGCAACATCATAATTAAGTGGGAAGATCAATTATTTATAAGTCAAATTGATTCTCATATATTTCTACGTATGTTTAATTAGTAGCAGTAAGTAATACATAATTGTGTTTTTTACAGATCAAGTACCAAAACTTGTAGTCTGCCCCGAGAATGATGATGATCAAAGCCGAGAGTAGTAAGAATGAAAAAAGGAAGAAGGAGAAGAAGAGAAAGTTAATGGTTACAGATCAAGTACCAAAACTTGTAATCTTTGAGACATAGCCAAACAATTGGTGGAAAACATAAATTATAGTCAGCCATGATTGTGCCATCAAAAGCATTGATATAACAATAAAGACAATGAAATGATCCTAACCTACAACAAAAATAATTAACTTTACCCAATTGCATAATACAACTAAGCATATAGCAAGATCAATGAGCAAAAATAACACATTAGAAACCACGCTCAATTCATCTTCTTCTGACGGAGCTGGTAAGTTGACATCTATGGAACATTTAGCAGAGTGGATAGCAGTTGACGAGGAAGATGGTAGGAGGTGGGATCTCTTGTAGCCACCGAGTGTTCGTTCTGAACCAAACGCTTTGTGACCAGAGTTGGGTGGGACTCACTCGAGTCACAAAGGGGGAAAATTTTCTTTAACTCGAGTGAAGGATTTTCACTCAAGTTACTTACCCATAGCGTAACTCTTTCCAAACATAATAAATCAATTATCAACTTCATGAATAAATACCCACAAGCACCCAATGAACAATTTCTTCTAAATGATGAAAATCCAGAAAGCCCTTATGTGCAAAAGAAAACATGATAAAGATGAACAAAAATTCATATATTCTGCAAGTAATAGAGGATAAAAAGAAAAATGAGTATAAATAAAAAAACCCAATAATACTAATAAAGAAAAAAGTATCTTAAAATAAGAACGTGCAACATGAGATGTGGAAGAACATGCTCCTCACCTGGTCTAGTCGACATAATCCCTTCAATCGCATCTCTGGTCCTGTGGCTCTTGAGGAAGAAGACGATGAGCAATGAGTCACACATCTTCCCTCTCTGGTTTTGATCATGAAGAATGAAGATGGTGAATAGTGGAGTCCCGTGAACGAAATAGTAATACCCTGATGGTGCATTGAAAAGTGATTTAGATCACAATGATGGAGACGAGGGAAAAATTAAGCCTGCAACGGTGATATGCTTTGAGACTTGATCTACCTACAAGTATTAGAGAAAAAGATGGAGATGAGGGAGGAGAGAGGGACAGAGATGAGTCGAAAAGTGTGGGGTGTGTGATTATCGACAACTGCTAAGATGTATAAATGAGACATGAGATTTAAAATTTGAATCTGAAATCAAAATGAAGATAAAAGATAAAGCGGGATTCTGGATTATCTTGCAGTCAATTGAAAAATCCCATGAAGGTATCAAGGGCACGTGCTGAAATGAAAAAAGCACAAAGCAACATGTACTGTGACAATATTTTGCACAGTTCAATACGAAGCAACAAAGGAAAAGGTCGGTTAATCCTTATAGACAGTAAAATGAATAGTGATTTGTGTTTTAAGCCGGGGATGGAGCTGGCTAAAGGAATTGGCTGGGGTGGAAGATTTTTTATATATTAGTTTGATTTAATACCACATGATTATTTATTTTGCACAAGAAACTTCACATATGTTTAATGAATTTAAGCGGTAACAAAAATATATATACCATATTCCACTCAATCAGGTCAACAACACGCAGATCCAACGAGCCGCGTTCATTTTATGGGCTCCAGAGAATAACTTTTCAATCATTCTATGTTACTAACTCTAGTTGAAATATAAAATCTAGTTTATAATATAAATTATGCTACAAAATTGGATATTATATTATATTTAAAATAGAAGGTAGTGTTAACTTCCTAACGTGATATATTATTCTTTGAAATTCATCTTCCAATACATAAGTTATATTAATTTAATAAATGATTAACAGGCCTGATACACAAGGCTTACCCAATTATGTTCCCACGAAGCGACGAAATGCCAAGGTATTATGACTGCAATTTTAATGCCCTTGTAAAGCATATCTGCCCACAATACAATAGCATAGAAATAATGTGAATCCGGATCCTTTATAGAAATAAATATATATGATACAGTCAGAAAGAGAGCGTGAAAGAACTGATAGTGTTTATACAAGGTATTGAGTAAATCACATTATTTTGCGTCACCCTTTTCCCCAAAAATATGAATGTAAAGGATCTGACCCAAACAATGCATCATTGATACTCCGTATAATTGCTGCTTTCTCCCCTTTCTGGCAAGAAATTATGCTCAAGTACAGAAGACACTTTATGTGCAATTGTTCAACCATTGAATTTCTTGGTCCAAATCAGGCTTAAACAATTCTATATATATGCCACGGCAAGTGCCTAAAAATCCAGGGAGACTCTGGATACGATCACCCTTTATAAAAAGAAGAGCTAAGGCTTTAGCTGTCTGAATATAGTTCCTCAATAGCTCTGTACACTCTGACGTCGACTGGAAACAGCTCTGTTGCATCCAGTGCACCATAGGCAAGTTCTTCTTCAGTGTGCTACACTTGTTATCTAATTAAGAGCTTGATCTTTCCAAGTGAAGGCCCATCATCTTCTTGCACCATTCAGCGAAGTTTTGCTTCTTTTGTTGCTCTTTTTGAAAGGTAAAGACATCTGGTCAACAAAATCGTGATGTGGACGCGTGTCACCCTTTAACCATTGAAGAGTCTCAGCAGCAGCGCCCCTTTCTGCTTGTTTCTTGCTGTTGCAAGGAGGGCCATCAAAATTCAAGCTATTGAATATGACGGTAGAGCGGAATTGGTTGTTTTCCAGTTTTTTTTTTTTGTTTTGTAAGTTGGCGGTTCATGTCCAGCCCTGGCAAGCAATGTTTGCAGCAAGCGTTTACAATCACCACTCTCAACAGAACTACTTTTGGAGTCTTCTGCCTTATACGAGGGTTTACGTCGTGCCCTGCCAAACAATGATTGCAGCTGGTCAATATCATCGCTAGACGAATGTTTAGGCCCCAATGACGACAGAAGAGCCTCAGAAGCAGCGTCCTGTTCCTCTTGCTTCTTGCTGTTGCAAGGCTGGCCAACAAAATCCAAGCCATTGAATTTGACAGTAGAGCGGAACTGGTTGTTCTCTAGTTGCTTTGCTTTGTAAGTTGGTTGTTCATGTCTAGCCCTGGCAATCAATGTTTGCAGTTGGTTTTTATAATTACTGCCCTCAATAGAAACATATTTGGTGTCTTTTGCCTATTGATGGTGATAGCACTTGACGACCAAAGACAAATTTCCCACCACACTGATCCTCTGATACCAGCAATCTGACAGCTGAAAGAAGCTCAACAGATGATTGTATATCCAACTTGGGATCCAGAAGCTGCACAATAATACAGTGCAGAACAATATCACTATGTCAGGGAATTGCAGAGATGAGAATTCCGGAAAAAAAGACCCTGAGGTTTGTAAAATTTTAAAAATCTAGGGATATGACATTCGCATATACTTACTTTTCTATGTATTAATTCCTCCAGTTCCTTCTTCAGGCTTAAGTAAGTCTCAGCTAATGCAGGATTCATGAAAAATTCCAAATATCTCCCAGCATTTTCAGATGACCATCCTATCAATTATCACAAGTTCCATATTGCACCACGGTATGTAAAAAGAGGAACACTGGCAACTCTACAATCGTGAGCATGAAAATAACTCATCCTAGGACAAATGAACATAAGTTGGGAAACTCACCAATCCACCTCTGGAAATACTCCCACCAAATAAGAGAAGCACTGAATCAGATATACCAGTTGAGTCCCGGAGGAATATTGAATTCACCTTCACCTTTTCATTGAATACCAGCCACGGGAATGGAATTTTGGGTACACTAGCATTTACAGAGTTCTGCAAGATGCAACACCAAGCCATGATAAATATCAAAAGTACGCTTCAGAATTTGGATAGCTTACACTTTTCTCCTATTAAAACTGGATCATGGAATTCAAGAACTGATAAATTAATATCAAAGAGAGAAACTTACAGCATACAGAAGAACTTGGCCATCCTCCATTGTTTTCAATGCTATTGACTTTTCTTTGTTCTGTAAAACGCAATTTAGATGGACTTAGTCCGTAACAATCATTTAAGATAATTGCAATTAAAAAACAAATAAACATCACAGAAAAATAAAGAATATGAACTTAGTGTCCCACTAAATTTTGTCATCTTGAAAGTAAGATTTAAATTCTTAACTATGATGTAATTTATAACTATCAGCTTTACAGGCAAAATATTCTATGCGGTGAAGGAGACAAGTTTCAATAAAATTAAATTGTTGCTTTCAATAAAGAGAAATATGATCACAAGCAGCATGAGAAAAAGAGTGTAACAAAGCACAGCATGCAAATAGCAAAAGCATCAGAAAACGGAAGAGAAATAGAATGGATTACCACAACAGAGCATACTCCAGGAAACATGCCAGCTGAAATGACGGATCGGACTAGATGCTCATCATGACTCCATGCATTCCATTTGTCAGTATTATGTGACCAAACCTATATCTCTGAGCAAGTAAAAAAATTGCTTTCGAAGAGAGTCAATGGCTCTGAGTGTTTGTGAAGAAAGGAAATTTCTCCAACAGTACTCATAACCTTCTTTCTGTGTTTATGCATTGCTCCAACCCTCATAAGCCCGAACAGGTGCAAGATGATCACTATAGGCACCACCAGCAAACTGGGCCTTGGCAGATTCAGCAAGCTGCATAAGAGGTGAACAGTAAACATTCAAACATGAAATTATGTTCTTCATGACATAACAATTCAAAACATGAATATTATCTCATTAAGGTATGATTCAAGTCCCCACGGTTCATTCACCAATATAGTTCAAATTTTGAATATCAAGAGTTATCAACAGAATTGAGCTAGAAAGCAGCTATACAGTCAGATTTGGCAGTTGTTTATGAAAGCAAATAATGACAATAATAAGGATCTTGATGTGAAAACAAATACCCAAGAAAACTATTTCTAAATAAAAAATAAAGTCTTCGTATAGGTGCGCAGATAGTTATTCAACAATTTGTGACTTCACACAACTTAGTTTCATCAATTCCAATTTTTCTATAAAAGATTATTTATTGTCTGCAAAGGGCATATGTAGTTAAAAATTAGTTATTATTTCTCTAATAAACATAGCTACAGAAAAATTTTTGTCCAGCAGACTTTCATATTAAACACTAAAATATTTAGTTATCTCAACTGTTATTATATCAACATGACATGTAACGAGGCTTTTGTCTTGGTCCAACAACAAATGCCAAAAGCAAAATTAGTTCTAAAAAGGAAAACTTGTCTTGGACGGAGACACGGGGGTGGAAGGAAAAGGTTTGAGATGATCGTGAAAGTAACTTACATCCTTCTTGTCAAATGGCATCAAAAATGGATCTCTCACGCTAAGACCAGCAGCAACAGTCATTATGGGATTTAAACAGTTGAAAATAGCTCCTAAGATAAGCATCTTTCCAAGTTTAGGCTCTACAGGATGCATTGACAACTTACGACCTGCAAAGGAATAACCAGAAAGGAAAGGCACTGACAGGTAAGGTAAAAACGCTCAGAATGGAAATCATATCATATACTGTGCAATATATACATGGAAAGCACAACCCTAAGGAAAACAGGATTTGTACACGTATATACTAACAATAATCTGGACGAACACATATACAAAATAGATAAGGGATAAGAGTGGCGTATAATGGGCTTGGATACAGATCCGACTATCACCAGGAAGGTTGCAATGAGCTGGGCTTGACTTGTAATGTGATGGGCTTGACCACCTGACTATTGGACCTCTAATGATGATTCTTATCATTCCCCCTCAAACTAGGACCGGGGCTAATGACCAGGCCTAGTTTGTTTCTGAATTCTAGAAATTTAGAGTGAGACAAAGCTTTAGTAAACAGATCTGCAACCTGCCGAGAAGAAGGAATGTAATGGACAGTAAGAAGTTTACTCAGAACCCGATCTCTTATGTAATGAACATCCAATTCAACATGTTTTGTTCTTGCGTGAAAAACTGGATTTGAAGCTAACGCGGTTGCACTCATGTTATCACACCAAGCAATTGGGGGGTGTTTAAGACAAACACCAATCTCTCCAAGTGAAGACTGAAGCCAAGCAAGTTCAGTTGTGAGATTTGCCAAAGATCTGTACTCAGATTCAGCACTCGACCGAGCCACAACATTTTGTTTCTTTGCTGACCAAGAAATTAGAGAGTCCCCAAGAAACACACAGTAACCACCAATAGACCGTCTATCATCAGGGCATACAGCCCAATCTGCATCTGAGAACCCTTGCAAGTTTAAATATCTGCTAGGTCTAATAAGTAAGGACAGATTAGTAGTCCCCTTAAGATATCGAAATATTCTCTTAACTGATTGCCAATGATCCTCAGTAGGTTCGCTAAGGAACTGACTTAATTTATTAACAGCAAACAAAATATCTGGTCTGGTATTAGTCAAATACTGGAGTGCACCCACAGCTTGTCTATAAACAGTTGGATCCTTTAGAGGAACACCAATATGTTTCGAAAAATACTTATTTACCACCATTGGTGTAGAAACTGGGTTTGATTTAGAAAACCCAAATCTGTCCAACAGATTCAGAATATACCTTTCCTGCTTGAGATACAATCCCCTGTTTCCTGATCCTTCACAGAAACACCTTTTGAGTTAAAAATCACATCAGCATTGTTATCAACAGCAACTTTATGTACACTTAGTAAATTTTTCTTGATCTCAGGTGTATAGAGAATATTTCTTAGTGTAACCTCTTTATTGGGAACATTTCTGACCAAGGATGATCCAATTTTCGTTACACATAGTTTATGTCCATCTCCCAACGTAACATTACACTTACCAGCTAAGTCTGTGGATGTCTCAAGCTTATCTACATCATTTGTAATGTGACTGGTGGCACCACTGTCTAGATACCAAGCATCATCAGCAACCATTTCAGGGGAAGCCCAGTAAGCATTATCTGAATCCAAGGACGAGGTGTTGAAACTTCTCCTTCCAGCAGAACTAGAACCACGGCTTCTGCTTGACGGAGGAACAAAAGATCGATCAAACCGATGGAAGCATGTTTCGACTGTATGGCCTACTCTAGTACAGAGTTGGCACACTGGGGCTCCATCA
>JANTPZ010094754.1:0-10506 GCA_025593235.1 Vachellia pachyceras | reverse complement strand
CTTTACATTCACTGCCTTTATTATAAGACATTTTCTAAAATAGGTAATTCTTAATTTCTTTCTATGACTCATCTAATGAGTTATTAATTTTTTAGGGGAGAGAGAATTAATACAAATATGAAAATTTTCTATCCAAATGTGGGTGAAATGTAAAATGTATTCTAATCTTATATAAAGTTAATGACTTGAACATCTTTCTCCAGTTAGGTGATTAGAAGTGCTTTATCTTTTTTTTTTGAGAGAATGAAATTTTAGATGAATTGAATTCAGGGCCTCACAAGGGATAGGGCGTGTATCCAAACTTAGAGATTATTTAGTATTTACAGAGGTATTTACATATTATTCAACAACAAGATCCTCATATTAACAATCCTTATTCAATTAAAAATAATGGGATTTTAGATTAATATGGAAGACACTTCTTGGAAACGAGTAATTGACTATCCTTGTTCAATTAAAAATAATGGGAGTTTTAAAATCCTCAAGTTTAATGGAAAACACAAGTAATCGCATTAAATCTAATATTTCTAATCAATAGCTACTCCTACTATTGCATTTATAGTTATTGCTTAAAAATATTATAAAAGTACCACTTGATGTGTGAATTAAATTAAATTAATGTGCTTGCTTCCCCTAAACAAATGCACTATCATGGCATTTAAATTGATTAAATTAAATTATATGAATAAGTTATCACTGAAGCACATATAAATTCATGAAATCAATTGAAAAAAATATATAGATAAAAAGTATATCACAATTGATAATCTTTTTAAATTATATTGATAACACTCCAAATATATAAAAAAATATCTCAAATATAATAAAAATTATAGAGTTATCACAAGTCAAGATAAAAAGTATCTTAACATAAGTAAAATAATCTTAGAATCTATAAACTTATTTCTCCCAATAGATTCCCAAACACAGATAGTACCCATGATGCGAAGCTTTTATCTATCCATATATATTACCAAAGGGGTGACGTACCCCTATGTATATTTGTTTTCCTTTATAAAATATTTATTATCATTTAGAATTTTTTAATTCATATACCTCATATTTATATCAATTCTTTTTAGCACAGTTGATTACCTAACAACTTATATTTAATATAAGTATTATTTTTAAATAATGAATAAATTCTTTAAATAAATAATTACTTCTCAAAAATAATTAAATCTTCTAAATAAATAAAAAATAGGATATTACAGTCCTCGTTATTCTACTTAAAAGTTTAATAAGTTTTCGCTGTGCATACTTTAAAAATATTAATATCACAAGGTAAAAGGTCTTCAAAAATAAAATTTGACTTCTAACCCTAAACTCCAAAGTGAATATTCTACTATTAAGCATCTAAAGTAAGGTTAAAAGTTTGTTGTTATACTGTCACGTGAAGGGCACCAGCGTGGTAAAAGAATTGGGAAACCCAAATCCGTCCAGGTTCAATGAACCTTTGATCATAAAATTAAATAGATAAAATATGAACGTTTCATTGAACCTGGACGGATTTTGGTTTCCCAATTCATGCAGCGTCAGATATTACATATTTATATGCTATATGAATTTTTAACGTTGCTGTCCACTTCAAGTTAAGGTTTATACATATGACGTTCTCGTTGCCGGTGTTCTCTTTCCTGATATCTATTTTTGATTTGGGATCATAACAACGCATCAATTATCGTATTTGGTTGGACACACCGTTTCCCGACGTTACACGTAAGTCAAGATAAAACAATTTTAAAATATGTAAAAACCATCTTGAAATTCATAATAACCATATTGAAATCCGTAAAACTATCTTGAAATCCACAAAATACTTCGGAATCTGTGAACTCCTTTTTTCCAACGGAATTCCTAAACACACACAACACCTGTGGGCTCTGTATACAAATTTTAATGTAAACAACAATTTTACTCTGTATACAAATTTAATGCACATTTCCCCCATTTATTCCATGTCTATCTCATTTTTGTGAAATGTTTTATTATAATATATATTTTTTATAAAAATTAATTATGGAATTAATAAAATAGTCCGAATGTCGCAGTAGTCATTTGAGCTGAACCCGTATAGGATAATCCCATTCAGCTTTATAAAAAGTTGCTATCTAATTATGGGTGCAACAGGTTAAATTTGATGAACATTCACAGTTATCTGTATGCTTAGATGCTTTTCTTAATTTCAGTTTTCATGCATTAGAGCCGTATTACTAAATACCAATACTTTTAATATTTTCTTCCGGCTACGGAAAAAGACTCTGTCTTCGTCTGCATCTGCAATATTAATTTAAAAAAATGAGATGAAGTTTAAAACGCGTTTTATACGCTGGCCCCCCCACAACCTTTTGACTTTGGAGCTTCAAGTTGTACACGCGTCCCCAGGGTTTTATACTCCCCCATCAAATCCCACAAGCAAGGCCCCAATTTTTTTTTTCTACTTATTTTCTCTCACACTTACCATGTTCATAAATAAAGATATGTTTTTAATAAAAAAATTAAATCATTCACTTATTCACTAATTTTAACGATTAATTCGATTTTGCACACTCGAGCTCACGTCCTGTATGCTTGTGTGCTTTTGTTTCCCCCTTAATTCAGTTTCATGAACTAAAGCTGAATTACTAATGCCAATACTTAAATAATATTTTCTTATGGCTAAGATAAAAGACAGTCATTCATCAAAGAAATAATGCAACAGCAATTATAAATAAGAAAAGCTGAGACAAAGTGTCAAAGACTTTTTATACGCTGGCACACAACCTTAAGAAATTTGCAGTGAGGTCCCAAATAGGATAATTAATAAATAAAATGTCCCAAAGATTCAAAAAATACCATGAGGCCTTAGGGGTAGATGTTGAGGTTATTATTAACAACATTACCTGTCTTCATTAACAACCTCATCAGTAGCTACTCCTAGGATCTTATAGTAATTTTGTGAATCTTTGAGGACCTTTTGTTCATTAATTCTTCTATTTAGGACTTGATTGTGAATTTCCCCACCACCTTTGACTTTGAAGGGTAAGTTGTAAACGTGCCCACGAAGTTTTATACCCTGCCGATAACCTTTTGACTTTGGATGCCAAGTTGTAAACGCTATCTCGGGGTTTTATACTCCCCCTCCTCAGAGTTTTTTACTCCCACCATAAAATCCCAAAGCAAGACCCCCTGAGAACACAGAACTCCCTCCGTCGAAGAGGCCGCTGAATACTCATGGACTCCAGTTTCTCTACAGATTCTCCTTCCACTGCTATCAATTCACCAACTTGCTCATCCCAGGTTTTTTTTTTGTTTTCCCCCCTCAAAGTCTTTTTTTTTTATAAGTTTCTAATTGTTAAATAAATTTTTTCACGTTTTTGTTGTTGTATATATTGAAATGATAATTTCTGCTTTGTTCTGAAAAAAATTGTTCTTGATGATATAATCAAATATCATGCTTTGGATATTGATAGTATATAATGAAGTGGTACTCTTGGATTGCTGAATCTGATTGATTTTAAATTTATTGTATGCCTTATTTTTTTATAAGGAAATTCTGTTTGAATTTTTTAAAAGGGGGTCTGGGATTATTGATTGGAAAAATTTATTGTGTCTTATTTTTAAAACGTTGGAACCCAAAAAAAAAAAAAACAAAGAGGAAACATTTGAAAGAAGAACTAGTTCATCTTTTGATTTGTGTTGCTGGAAAACGAAGAAAATGATGCCAAGAATGAGTAAAAGAAAGGTCAGACGATAAGATCTGGCCCAAACCATATCACAAACTGGATAAAGTCGACCCGGATGGAGATTGAAGAAACTGGGCTACAAAACCATTGGGCCATTACTATTAGCCCAACAATAACTCAAAAAAGAAACAGTTAGAAAATTAGACTGTTGGCCCGTGAGGCCCAATTATCTTTAATTATCTTCTGCATTGTAATTTTATACACTCATTACCTTTATCTTATTTTTCTTTAGGATCCAAAATTTCCCTCATTGAAGCTACTGCACGAGGTTCAGAACTTCATTGGAAATGTTAACTTTCAAATGCCACCAGGGGTTGTGGGCAAAGAGAAGACATATCCCTTTTGCCTGGACGATGGAGATATCAAAGAGTTTTTATGTATGCAAGACTTGGATCTAGGATGGGCTAACTTGGCAATCATGTAATTTCTTTACCCTTTCTTACTTTTATGTTTGTTGCATTGATTTATATTTGTGTATTCACTAATTCTTATTTTCATTTTAATTATATGTTAGGTGCTTTCACAAATTGTGTGCTGAAACTGGCAAAAGTGATATATATGGATTTTTATGCCCTTCAGCTGTCCAGAAGATTGACAACACAGAAGAGAAGAGGACGGAATATTTGGGCAATACTATTAGGGGTTCCAAATTGCCTTGTTACCTATCTCCCATCATAGAGAAGTAATTCAATTATATCTGTTTACCTATATTACTTGTGTTTTTATCTAACAATATGTATGTTTTTACATCTTACAGTAACCATTGGAGTTTATGTGTTGCTTGTCCAATGCATAATACCGTGTACTGGTATGACTCTTTGGGTCATGCTCCGAGCGCTCAAATGAAAAGAGTATTCAATACGTAAGTTTGTTTGAAAATATGTTAGTTTTAATTTGAATGTTTTGTCTTAATAACTTGTGATCAATATTTAATAACAGGGCTTTTGAAGCGTATTATATGGTAGGTGACAAACACAAAAGAGCCGACGATACAACTTGGATTCAAGTGTGTGTAAGTAGTTTGTATGATTTAATGTCATTAACAAGTAATTTGATGTCTTATTTCATCATTTACTCAATTATCATTTTATATTTTAATTCAGTGTCCTCAACAACCGTCAAATACGGAGTGTGGGTATTATGTTTTCCATTTCATGTATGAAATTATTCAGAGGGGATCTATTGAAAATTTGTCAGAGGTGATTACTTTCTTTGATATCAAATAATATTACTTTTATTTTCATTAAAATGTTACTAACAGGGGTTTATAAATATGCAGCTTTTTGGTACGACACAATCTTACACTGTTGATGAGATTGATTTCATTCGTAACTTACTGGCACAATTTCTCCTTAATCATGTTTAGGCAATTTGTACCTAAGTTTACAAGTTTGTTAATACATACGTAATGAATTATCAAATGCAATTCTAGGTATAGTTTCAGTACTTTGTTGCTAAGATACATGTACTTTTATTGTTATAAATGAGTTACCTATATTTGATAATGTTGTTTGCTGGCGGGTGATTTATTTAGTATAATAGTTTGTGATCAATGTTTGTTGGAATCAAGTTTGGTTTCGAATGCTGAAGTGGAAACAAATTTTAAAAAAAAATGCAAAATACTCACGTCCTTTCCATTAGCCTCGCACTCTCTTAATACGTGCATGAGTTTTTCTTCAATATCCATACATTTAAAATCCATTTGGGAACGCGGTAGAAAAATACTTTTACGTAAGTCGAGGTAAATATGTGGAGGAGATTATCTCATTTTACGAAAAAACATTGTTGAATATGCTTTTAGGGAGTAAAGAAGCTATTCCAAATAAGCATTAGTGATCCCCCCACCAGTCTACTTCATCTTACTGCTGTAAGCATCTGTCATGTGTTGCAAGCCACAAGAAAAAACTTGCACCCTTCTCGGTCCTTTCCATGTCCATATATTATCCCATACCCAGTCCTTTGTCCCCTTGCTCATTCTTTAACATCTTATACATGTCACACACCTTTACACCTGTGTCATAATCTATCATTGGGGTCAGTTGTGTTTCTGTTCCACCCATCTATGATCCCAGAAATTTACCTTTTTCCCATCTCCTACCTCCCAATTTGCATTTATAAGAATTTGTGGCCAGAGTTGTTCTTTGCGTTTCCAGATTTATAAGTCTGAGCTATTTGAACACTTTCTTCTTGACTCATATCCTTATTCGTTTTGTAACACGCCTTACTTTATCTCATTAACTTGATATTAGATTATCATGGAATCACTTTTAGGCCTTACATAGCTTGAAATAACTAAAGAAGTGAAATTCCAAAACTTAGATCGAATTACTATTTATTTGGTTAAAATTCCAATTTTCTAGCCCAACTTTAAAAATTCATAACTAATTCTAAAAAAAATCAAAATCAAGTGGTTCAAATCTCTAAATAAAGATTATGAAGTCCTCTACAGGGAAAAAATTTGTCCTTGACCAAATTCTTGACCAATTAATACAGTTTATTGCGTAAATAAATACTGTTCATTTGGTTATTTTCCATTTTTCAGCTTTTTCCCTTAATTTTGGAAAATCATAACTTTTTACCTACACACCGAAATTTACTAAACTTTAGCTCATTTTAAAGATTGGAATGTGTAATATTTAACTGAAAAATTTCATGCATTTTGGACTTCATTTTCTATTTTCAATGTTACTCAGACTTTGTTCTGTGTTAAGGGCCTTGGACCGTTTTATGCTACTTTGCATACTTATTTTCCTTTCTTGCATCCATTCTCTTACTTTACCATGCAATATAACATGTTTGGCTCATCCATACATCACATATATCTCGCTTCAAAATATAGGAGTTTAAACTACATTAATCCCCAATTGAGCCTAACAACTTGTACAAAGCTTCGTACTTGGCTTGTTATGCATTCCACATTTACCTTTGCCCTCATTGCTCCTTGCTCATATTCTTGACCTTAAAAAGTGTTGTTAAGGGAGAATGGGATTCATGGAAACTCAATAGCACATATCTCTAACCAGTACATTAACATGCATAATTATTATTGTGTAATGAATATAAGTCATGAAACTTAAACATGCTTGCCTAACCTTAGGTTCTTACATTCAAACTTTGCCAAGGCATATCATCAACAAGCATCAAGCAAGAACTTGCATGTTCATACATCACTTAACATAGTATTAACATGGCAATTACACAAACAACAACAATGGCAATGTAAAAGTTAGAGAATTTGCTACCTTTGTTTCTTAGCTTTTCTCTTAACTTTGTTGGCTTTGTTCTTGTTCTTTGGACACTTTCTTTTACCACCTAAAGTTCTACACATATCACAATGTATTTGACATCAAAATGAAACCATAACCATTGCATTAAAACACACTAAAACCTCCTAGTACTCCTCTTGAACCTTAAGGGTCCTTACACTCTTAATTTTGCCAAAATTGTTTCTAATGCTTTCAAAAACTTTTGCTCACTTATACCCTACATAATTTTGTATTTCAAACTCAATGGAAGCATCAAATTTATGAAAAATCACACTCTTTCCCTATGTTCCTACTCAGACCGAAAAATCTATGAAATAGGAAAAATGTGATTTTCAACTTCTTTCAACTTCTTACTTTTTATACTTGCATAACCTTATTCCTAAATCACTTTCCAGCCACCAAAAGAGAGCCTAAATCAAAAAATCTAAACTGATAGAAAGGTATAGAGGAAGCTCCAAGGATCAAGAATATGTATAGGATTGCTTGGGGAACCACTTACCTTAGAGTTTTGTGAAATTTTCCTCTTCTTCTTGCTCCCAACAATGGCGTCTTGCTCTCTCTTTTTTCCAGCCCAAAAAATCGGTCATGAAATGAGGAAGAAGGAGGAGAAATTGCCACTTAAATCATGTGAAAATTGGTTGGATGACTAGGATTTAATCTTGCATAAGTTGATGGATCCAATGGCTCACATTAAACCTGTACACCACCAGATTTTTCAGCCGAAAATATGATCCAAATGGGCTTCCAAAATGAGAGGAGAAATCAAATTTTTTAGATCTTATCACATGGTGCCACATGGCCAAGATCCAGTATAACTTACACCGATAACGTAACTTTGTTCTGATAAATTTTTCCAATTGTTTGACCTCAATTATTGCAACTTTTAGCCTTCAACTAAGGCTAAAACAAGTGTCCCTACCTCATTTATGACACTCTTACTTTTGAGAAATTTATGATCTCATAAAATAATTTTTCGCTACCGCAACACCGAAAGGCGACTTATCGGTAAGTAACTGAATATGAAAACACAAAAAATTTCTAAAATTAATACTGATATTCTCATACTTTTTCTTTTTTCAATTTGCTTGTCGGAATGTCTTTAATTAATTTTTAAAGAAAACCCTACTTCCAGGACTTTTTTTGAATCTTTTCCTTCCGATTCAAGAAATCGCCTTTCTCGTATTTTGGGCAACGATTTTATAAAATATTAGGAATTCCAAATTATTTTTCCCTAGTCTGAGGTTAAATGTTTGAGGCCTCCCGGCACCTCAAATAATTTTTTGGCTAATTATAAAAATGCTAAAAATTAAATGACTTTAAAATTCTCTAGATATCAATCTAAGTTGATTTAGTTAAAACTGATGTCTCTCATTTTGATCAGTGACTTTTTCTCTGTCTTTGGGCCTCTATACATTCTTCCGTGCTCCCAAATATCTTCCCAAGTCTTCCATTTTCTTAAAGCCCGAATATAGACATATTTCATTTTTGATGCTCCTGTCTCTGTTTTTGGAAAGTAAACGCTTGTCTTGAGGGCATTTATTTTCTGTCCTGATATTCCTCCAAAATCTTCCAACACCTTCATTACAGTGCATATTTGATCTATACTTGCTTCGCATATCAGCAGTAAATCGTCTTTGGAAAGAAGATGCGATATCTCAGTTCCTTTTCTACACATCCTCATAGGTTTCCAGGTTACCAGTCACACAGTCTGCTATTACATTTGATAATTTCAAATCTTGTTATCAATATGAGAATTTTATTAGTTGGCAATATGTAAGAATTTCTATGAAAACTTTTTGAGTGTAAAGTCATGTCTTGAGAAAATCAACTCCCTATGTCTACGAAGAGACGATAACACAACACGGAAAAAGTAGAAGGCAGGAACAAATAATTAATTGTTTACTAATTACATTTTGATTAAGTGGTGAATAAGCAATTTTTTAATTCAGAATATCCCAAGTTATTTTAGATTAGAGACTAATACTTGTCCAGATGAGAGTGTTGAGTTAAAATTCTCCCAACAAGTACGATTTACAGGATTCAAACTTATGTTCTCATTCTTAAACAATAAAGAACAGGAAAATCACACTTATCTCTCTTGTACTTGAGTATTAGATCAATATCAACAAATTTACCAGAATATATGTCTATCAAGCAGTCAACTCTGGCTAATCTTCTACAAATCAATACCCTACTCAGATTATGTCATTCCAAGTTGTAGGGATCATTGGATCCATTATTAGCACACCAGCCAAATATCATTCAACATGAAATTCTAGGTGTTTTTCCCACTCAAAAGCATGGCAAACCATAAATCTTGCGTTATTATATCACTTCATCTGTTACTATTCCTAACTGTAACACTGCTAATACTATTACTTTGGACGAAAATGACATTGAGGATAGATTAATCATACTCTAGTTACATGCTCAAAACGTGAGAATTAAGTTGACAGTCAAGTTTAACTGCAATTGCCAAATCAAAAGATCAGTGGACCAGAAACAAGAAGTACTAACCAGTAGGGCTTCTTGCATCTTTCTTAATGATGCCTTTTTGCCTGCAACCAAAGATGTGGATATCCTAATCAAAACCGAAGCCGAATTTCATCTACTCTAGTATGATGATGAGGGGAAACTGTTTTACAAGTCGCATAAATAAAAATATTACATCAGTTTTCAAACTTGGTCTACATCAGTCAGGCCAAAACTTGACCAATCTGACATTCCAGCTATTTTACTACTGAACACATGTAGAGTTATGACAACATATCACCATATGTTTGGATGATGCACATTAGTCATGGTTTTAAAAATGAGGAAATGTAGATATTATCGAGACTTGAGTTGTGCATGCATGACATTGGTGCTCCGAATTCATCCACAACCCGTGTCCTAGATTAAGATGGTTGCTAAAAAAAACTAGGGAAATTCATTCTGAGGTCCCAAATAAGGGATTTATTTAAGGAATGATCTCAAAAAACAAAATATTTATTCTGAGGTCCCGTTGACAATACGAGGTCCTTTGATTGACAACACCTTATGTTGTCAATGGGACCTTAAAATAAATATTTTATTTTTGGGACCATTCATTAAATAAGTCTTTATTTGGGACCTGAAACTAAATCTCCCAAAAAAAATATGCATTACCAGTGAATCCATACATAATTGCATGTGAGAAGCATATCGCTAAGAAGATAAGTCATACAGGAAGGAATTACCCTTAGCATTTATCGGTAATCTCCTTGTTCATTGGGACACTTCAAGCTCCTGAACTCCAATATCAGCAGGCTCATTGGTGGATGCATTTTCAGATGTGTCAACGCAAGGACTGTTTTCAAGCTGATCCATAGGCCGGGCCTCAAACATTGAGCCAGAATTCTTGAACCCTTGGAGAGAAAATGGTTGATTACTTTTCAAATGCTATTACACGGTGCACAGTTCAGTTCAGTAAATGCATTTCATCATTCTTTATTTGCAGTATTTTCAGTGCTTTTTTCGTGTTTTCTCTCCTAAAT